>JADBJO010000912.1:439599-451942 GCA_016801955.1 Conus betulinus | reverse complement strand
AAAAGGAAAGGAAGAAAGAAGTACGAAAGTAAAGACAGAGGGAGAAAGAAAGAAAGAAGGAAGAAACGAACGAAGGATAGAATTTTTTTTTAACCATAACGAAACAAAACAAAAGAATCAACACGACGAGCTGATTGTTGTATAGTTAAGTTAGACAAAAATCTCTCAAAAAAAAAAAAAAAAACAGAAAATCATATGAATTCTGTTCTTGATGAAAGAAACTAAGAGAGAGAGAGAGAGAGAAGAGAGGAGAGAGAGAGAGAGAGAGAGAGAGAAGAGAGAGAGAGAGAGAGATGCAGTGAAAAAACAAAAGAAGCGAAAAGAAGAAAAAAAAATAGCTGAAAACGCCCCTCACATTCTTCCTCCTTCCCATCATCCTCTCTCCCCACCACCCTCATTCCCCGCCTCCCCCATCCCCTCCCTCCCTCCAGCCCCCTTCCCCTAGAAACAAAGACAAGCACAAAGAAAGGCTAAGACAGAAAAAAAAAAACACTAGACACTCTAGACCCACAGACGAGAGAGAACTCACTGAGGACCAGTAGTTGGACGTCATAGGACACCATGGGGTTAGTGTTGAGCTGACACAGGTAGGTGCCGGCATCATCAGCCGTGACGTCAGCGATGTGCAGGTTCCATTCGGACGCATACGGTCTTTCCACCGAAATTCGGCTGTCGTCCGTTATCCGCCGATCGTCAAAAGTCAGCAACACCCTCTCGAAACTCCATAGAACCTGAATGGACAAAAAGACGGAACAAAGATCGTGGAATTTTGTTGTTGTTGCTGCGTTTGTTGTTATCTTGATACGGTGTCGTGGGCCTGTTCTTGATGTCTGGTTTGTTTTTGTTTGTGTATGTGCCTGTATGTGTGTGTTTGTGTGTTCGGGGAGGGGGGGGGAGGGGGGGGCGTGTGCTTGTGTATTCCTTTCTGTCATCTCTCTTTCTTTCCTTTTTTTTCCTGTCCCTCTCTCTTTCCTCTTAACTTGTATTCATTTTCCATTCTTTCTTTCAATCTTTTAATTTCTTTGATTCTTTCTTTATCTACCCCCCTTTTTTTCTTTCCTTTCCTATCGCCTCTTTTTTCTTTTACTCAACTGCTTTCATTCTGTTAGTCTGTGCCTATGGGAGGCTGTGCCTATAGGGGCAGCTGACAGGCCCTGCCCCCTGGGAGACTGTGCCTATAGAGAGCAGCGTACTGGCTCTGTCCCCTGGGAGACTGTGCCTATAGGGAGCAGCGTACTGGCTCTGTCCCCTGGGAGGCTGTGCCTATAGGGAGCAGCGGACTGGCCCTGCCCCCTCGGAGGCTGTGCCTACTGTCGTCACTTCGCCTAGTGTGGTAACAGGAATACCCAAATGTGAAAGGGTACCCCCTTTAAATCCACCCGCCCCCACTCTAAAGCTATTAACACCACAGAACAAAGAATACAAAACACCGAATAATAGGTTCGACAAACTAACAATTTTTATTCAGATTCGCACTCACACATGCACCACCAGCAAAACAAGTAAAGTATTGAAGAGCAGGAGTCTTGGGCTCATTCAGATGGTATTGCCGTGGGGCACTGAGCTGGTTCTATTGTCAGGCTGGTTGAATGCGCGTGGACGTTGTTGTAGCTCTGTCTAAGATAATTACCGTGTTAAGTGACCCCCGAAGTCGGCGGGAATTTTCGATGTCCATTTGGTGCCAAGTGTTTGTTTGCTAACCAATTAGGTAGGGACGTGTGTAAATGCTCATGTATAGAAGAATGTAGCGAATGGAGAATTCAGGGTACTTGTGAACAGGGGGGTTGAGAAGCAGCATGGACAAAGGCATGTCCCGAAGGGGGATCCTTTGTTTGCACCCCTATATAAACTGAGGGAAGACAACGTCAGAGGAGAACAACACCAGGAGAGAGAGAGAGAGAGGAAGCAGGGAGAGAGAGAAGGGAGGAGAGTGAGCAGGACGGACTAGGGTCAAGAGAAACGTGGTCTGGGAGATAGAAGAGACAGCAAAGTCTTAGGGTTAAAGACAAGCTGGAAGAGAAGAAACCTAAGTTTGAAACCCAGAGGTGGGTGGAGACAGACAAACTGAATTTGAACCCAGAGGTGGGTGAAAGAGACGAAAAAGAAGAGTTCTACGTCGAGATCCCAGAGACGACCACGAGGACCCAGTCCTGATACCTGGAGCCAGTCAACCAAGGGCTTCACCATCAAGCAGTGCTGAAGAAGAAGACGTGAAGAGACTTTTTCAAGAACTGTGGTGTGGTGTGAAAGCGTGGTTGTGTGTGTGAAAACCTGGCCAGGTAAGAAGTCATTTTATTATAACCGGGGTTAGGAAGTATTGATCTTTTATGTGTTGATTTGTTCATTTTGTGTAATTGGATTTTCATGTTTGATTATAAGTAGCATAGAAATTGTATTTCTTGTTCTCAGTCGTGTTAGGAGAGAAACGAATGCGTGACATCCCATTCCCAGAGAGAGGTGAATGTTTGGTGGCGCATGAGTGTGCATATGCGTGTATGAGTGCAGAGATAACCTTGGTGTGTTACCTGACTAATAATACATCAACTTAGTGCACTTAAGCAATACCATCACGATTTCCCCCCGTCCTGGACATAATGCCCCGACACCCCCCACCTCCAGATCCCGGGAGCCTCAAGGGACCCCTACCCACACAGGGTTAATATCGGACCAAGGATACTACAGGGGGTATCGCGTGGTAACTTAGGGCTGGGTCATCCAGAGGGAAAGGATGGCCTACAGAACCCAAAGTGTCCACGCAATGCAAACTACTAAGGGGACACAACAACACCCCCCTCAAAAAAAAAACAATTCACTACAATTTCCCCCTCCACACAACATATACAATATATCCATATATCCATCTATATACATATATATAATATATATAATCATCAACAGCCCATTTACAATACCATTCACCCTTCACACACTCGAACCATCTTTTTTTTTTTTTTTTTCAAATCAATTTTCACACTTCAACTCTTTTCCTTCCCTCGCAGGCATTTACTGTTTGGCACTGGTGACCACACTGTCACTGAGGTCTTGATCCCACGGTAGATGAAGCTCCGAACAATACCAAATCAATAATGTCACTAAACCCAACACAAAGTCACTAATTTCAAAACACCGTAACACAAACTGAAGACGACGAAGGGCTCAGCAGCTCAGCGGATCTCAACAGCAGGAAGGGAAGCTTCGACGCTCGAAGGATGCTCTCGACCCCTCCCGGTCGTCTGTGACGATGACCTAGAGGTCAGCTACACACGACGACAGAAGCCAAGGCAATACCCGATACGATGCCCCAGATCGGAGGATGCAGCAACAAAAAAATATTAAACCATGTCGATACCTGGTAATAAAATAATTTCATAACTACTCTGACCCGCAATTAAATTATCTAACTTTAAGCACACCAAAACCATAACACATTATCTTCGCAATGCCACTTTCGACCAAGGCATTCAAGCCGTCAAACTAACTACAACCCAACCTAGCCCTCACAATTCCATCAAACAATACCTAAATCAATCTACAATATCCAGAAAAAAATGCACAAAAAACAAACCGTTATTAACTTCCAATTATAAACACCTTAACTTTCTCCTTATTCTACAATATCAAAATCAAACAAAATCAATTAATAATACTATTCATATGACAAACCATCCTTCACATGCCACCCTACCAACATCATATTATATCACATCCCAATTAACATACATCAAATAGTATATACCCAAATAAAACCCATATAATGCCATATATAAATTACTGTTTTCTTTTTTTTTCCTTTAATGGCATATAAAAAAAATGCCACATAATTCAACACCAGCAACAACACCGGAGAGCGGAAGCGCTCGCCGTAGCTGAACTAGTAACGCAAACCCAACATACTAATAAAAGAGAGCGACGGGACGGCGCCCCCCCCCCCCCCCCCCCCCTGCTGGGCCATACGTGATTAAGCATACGCCTAATCAATTTCAACTTGCAATAATCACCAAAAAAAACACAATATAATAAAAACACGACCCCCCCGCGCATACCGACATTCGACGCGCGCGCGCAGATGACAATAACCTCTCACGACACCTCCCTCTCACTCCTTCCCCCCTTAACTACAAGCCAGCGCGATTTCACGGCTCCGTAAATCCTCTACATTATTTTTTTTTTCACACTAAACTAAATCACACTTCAACACATTTCAACCCCAAAATCATCTACCTTCACTCCTTCTTTAACGAACAGCCTGCCCCCTCGCTTCTCACCTGGAGTTACGATGACGACGAAGACGACACAAGACGAACACCCCCACCAAAGCAGCACCAGGCCGGGGAAACCCGCGCTCCCTTGAAATGCGTGGAAGCTGTAGGCAGACACCGAAACACCGAATACTTCTCCAAGGAACTCCGAGCTGTCACCAGGACCCGCCGATGGACTTCCAGGCAGCCCACTAAACCAAGTGGCAAAACTGCCTCACCAGACACTGGATCAGACCTCCGTCTCGAGCCAGGAGTCGCAAACAACTGAACTAGATAGTCAAAAAGACAGACGACACCTAGAGGTGACAGACACCATGAAACTGACAAGGCCACACCCTGACTGCAACCAATCGTCTATAGGTTGCCCAGGGAACGACACGACACGACTCCAGATAAGGGCATGAATATCGACAATCGTATACAAACTCAAAAAACACTAACTTGCTCAAAGACCAATCAACAATCAGTCACCCAAAATACCAAAGACCACACTTCTAAACATAGGAACACTGTGTATCGGCACAGACTCCAAACCACCAATTCCTCCAATCATCAATCAATAATCACTAACAGCCTATACCCAAGACCAAATATGGACCTAACCATATCCAAACACCAATCTCCAATACATCATCATCAGCCAATCATCAATAAAACATCAAAACCACAAACCACAACAATCACAAAAATAGATACGGCCAAACATAAGCACAAACTGCACCCTCTTTGGTCGATAATCTACCTACAATAACTCGACCAACACACACACACACACACACACACACACACACACACACACACACACACACACACACACACACACACACACACACACACAAAATAAATAAAATAAAACACACATCATAACTCCAAAATATCGACATGGGAAAAAAAAAAAAAAAAAAAAAAGAAAACTAACCACTGCAACCACTCCGCCATACGCCCCTGGGAGGCTGTGCCTATAGGGAGTAGCTGACTGGCCCTGCCCTTGGGGGAGGCTGTGCCTATAGGGAGTAGCTGACTGGCCCTGCCCTTTGGGAGGCTGTGCCTATAGGGAGTAGCTGACTGGCCCTGCCCTTTGGGAGACTGGGCCTATAGGGAGTAGCTGACTGGCCCTGCCCTTTGGGAGGCTGTGCCTATAGGGAGCAGCTGACTGGCCCTGCCCTTTGGGAGGCTGTGCCTATAGGGAGCAGCTGACTGGCCCTGTCCCCTGGGAGACTGTGCCAATAGGGAGCAGCTGACTGGCCCTGCCCTTTGGGAGGCTGTGCCTTTAGGGAGCAGCTGACTCCCCTTGGGAGACTGGGCCTATAGGGAGCAGCTGACTGGCCCTGCCCCCTGGGAGACTGGGCCTATAGGGAGCAGCTGAGTGGCCCTGTTCCCTGAGAGGCTGTGCCAATAGGGAGCAGCTGAGTGGCCCTGCCCCCTGAGAGGCTGTGCCAATAGGGAGCAGCTGACTGGCCCTGTTCCCTGAGAGGCTGTGCCAATAGGGAGCAGCTGACTGGCCCTGCCCCCTGAGAGGCTGTGCCAATAGGGAGCAGCTGACTGGCCCTGCCCCCTGGGAGGCTATGCCTATAGGGAGCATCTGACTGGCCCTGCCCCCTGAGAGGCTGTGCCAATAGGGAGCAGCTGACTGGCCCTGCCCCCTGAGAGGCTGTGCCAATAGGGAGCAGCTGACTGGCCCTGCCCCCTGGGAGGCTGTGCCTATAGGGAGCAGCTGACTGGCCCTGCCCCCTGGGAGGCTGTGCCTATAGGGAGCAGCTGACTGGCCCTGCACCCTGGGAGGCTGTGCCTATAGGGAGCAGCTGACTCCCCTTGGGAGACTGGGCCTATAGGGAGCAGCTGACTGGCCCTGCCCCTTGGGAGACTGGGCCTATAGGGAGCAGCTTACTGGCCTGTTCTCTGGGAGGCTGTGCCTATAGGGAGCAGCTGACTGGCCCCTGCACCTGGGAGGCTGTGCCTATAGGGAGCAGCTGACTCCCCCTGGGAGACTGTGCCTATAGGGAGCAGCTGACTGGCCCTGCCCTCTGGGAGACTGTGCCTATAGGGAGCAGCTGACTGGCCCTGCCCCCTGGGAGGCTGTGCCTATAGGGAGCAGCTGACTCCCCTTGGGAGACTGGGCCTATAGGGAGAAGCTGACTGGCCCTGCCCCCTGGGAGGCTGTGCCTATAGGGAGCAGCTGACTCCCCCTGGGAGGCTGTGCCTATAGGGAGCAGCTGACTGGCGCTGCCCCTTGGGAGACTGGGCCTATAGGGAGCAGCTGACTGGCCCTGCCCCTGGGAGACTGGGCCTATAGGGAGCAGCTGACCGGCCCTGCCCCCTGGGAGGCTGTGCCTATAGGGAGCAGCTGACTGGCCCTGTTCCCTGGGAGACTGGTCCTATAGGGAGCAGCTGACTGGCCCTGCCCCCTGGGAGACTGGTCCTATAGGGAGCAGCTGACTGGCCCTGCCCCTGGGAGACTGGGCCTATAGGAGCAGCTGACTGCCCTGCCCCCTGGGAGACTGGGCCTATAGGGAGCAGCTGACTGGCCCTGCCCCCTGGGAGACTGGGCCTATAGGGAGCAGCTGACTGGCTCAGTTCCCTGAGAGGCTGTGCCTATAGGGAGCAGCTGACTGGCCCTGCCCCCTGGGAGGCTGTGCCTATAGGGAGAGCTGAGTGGCCCTGTTCCCTGGGAGGCTGTGCCTATAGGGAGCAGCTGACTGGCTCAGTTCCCTGAGAGGCTGTGCCTATAGGGAGCAGCTGACTGGCCCTGCCCCCTGGGAGGCTGTGCCTATAGGGAGCAGCTGACTGGCCCTGCCCCCTGGGAGGCTGTGCCTATAGGGAGAGCTGAGTGGCCCTGTTCCCTGGGAGGCTGTGCCTATAGGGAGCAGGGACCTTGGGAGGCTGGGCTTATAGGGAGCAGGGACCTTGGGAGGCTGGGCTTATAGGGAGCAGGAACACTACAAGGAAGACAGACCAGAGCCCCGCAGCGAGACAATATTATGTATCAGAGTGTAAGTGTGTGTGCGCGCGCGCGTGCGTGTCTGCGCGTGTGAGTATGTGTGTGTGTGTGTGTGTGGGGGGGGGGGGGGTGTCTGTGTGTCTGTGTGTATATGTGCGCGCATATGTGTGTGTGTGTGTGTGTGTGTGTGTGTGTGTGTTGCGCGCGCGCGCGCGCGCGTGAGTGTGTGTAAATGTTTGTGTACACGTGTGTATGTGTGTGTGTGTGAGAGAGAGAGAGAGAGAGAGAGAGAGAGAGAGAGAGAGAGAGAGAGAGAAGAGAGAGAGAGACACACAGAGACAGAGAGAGAGATTATTGTAAACGTGTACATGTGTGCGTTTGCGTAAGGAGTAAAAGGAAAAAAAGGAAGAACAAGATAAGCCAGAGGGTAGATTCAAAAGCATTATACTCTCAAATCAACTGTTGACTGTTTTTAAGAGCCACTAAAATTTCCCTTCATATTCACCGCCTTGTTTTGGTTCTGATTTGTAGTTCTCTTTCAAACATACATGTCAAATTTATTAGGGTTCCATATCTAAATCTATCGACGTACATTTTGGCACTAATGATTAAATAGTTACTACACTTTATTTTCTGGTGTATCAATCATTCCGTCTTTCCTTTGGGAACCAAGCAAAGTATCTGAAACATCTAATTTCATTCTCAAATTAAGTTCTATGTTTATCTTGTCCTCAACAACCATACATAGTTCCTTCACTCTTTGACATCCTACGAAAAAATCTTCCACGTAATCGACCTTATCCAAACAACACATGCGTTTGTTTGTCTGTGTAATCCCAATCTTGTTTAATATGATGTTCGTAGAATATATGTCATGTAAAATTTTCCAGTGTAGTTATCTCAGTCTTGATTCTTTTGAAATAGTCCGGACGAGTTTCCAATGCCATGTTGAAGGGGTATACTGAATTTATTAATAAAAAAAAATTCAAACAGCACGGTTTAGAAAATGAGTTGTTGACTAAATGAAATCTGAAGCTTCGTGTTGTTTTATGACCTTCTTGTCAAATAGTAACAAATCTTAATTAAATGTTAGCGAACCGCCAAGAGAAACGTGGACAAACGAGTCACAAGACAAAACACGACGACGCGTTCGACCTCTTAGGTCTTCTTCAGGCAAGACACAAACAAGTAGGACAATGAAAATGAACGGATTTGTCACTTAGCTTAGAACTCTTCAGCGCAAGGTAGGCAGGCGTTGAATGAATACGAACCAAATTGTAGTTTATTTTCGTTTCCTATGAATGCATTGTTAGGAGTTTTGTTTTCCCCGGAACTGAAGCAGCGCTAACTTTACCACATAGTATTCTAGCACCAGAAGGGCAATCCCTGATTTTCTCTTTGACCTGTTGTACAGACAACAGAATATAGACAAACTTCATCCATCGCCTACATAAAAAAAAAATTACTTTTGGGGCCTAATGTTTGAAAACTGAAACACTGTTTTGATGCATGATTTCTTTATTGTTCTATATTGCACACTTCATAGGGTTTTCAAATACAGTCACTATGTTATAGTGAATCAACGCATGTAGGGCTTCTCTCTAAAAGAGAAGTTAATTGTATATTCTCTGTTTTCAACCTTTTCCATGCAATGTCTGCTTTTCAGACATATGAAATCTTTTCCAAACTGATAAAAAAAACCCTGCTCAGATGGTATATAACACCATTTATCAGAATCTGCAGAGTAATACAATTTGCTGACCCAGTCCAGCAGACTGCTGCGTTATATTCACATTGCATAACTGCAAACTTCCATTCCCAAATTCACTTTTCAAAACATTTCTGCAAACCTTTTCACAAACGTTTTTGTTTTGTTTTGTTTTTTTTTTCGTTTCTACAAGTTACAATACAACAGAATATTGGCAGTATTCAGAATTTTATGAGACAGTCAAAAAACTTTCATGACATATATGAAATGCGGAATCATAAAACTGTTTATTACAGTTCCTTGCATGCCATGCAAACAACAGGACTGGTGCACGCTGATCGGGTACTGACGTTCCGTCAGACAGTTGGAGCATACAACGGTCTTACGTGCTTCCTTTTGCTCCTTATGATAACATTTTGCCTGGAACATGCTGACTCATGCACAGGGGTCAAGAGGTTTCTCTGGCACAGTAATACAAACACACACCCACGACCCGTCAACAACCTGGTCACCTCGTGGTCCTGCTCTCTCTCTCTCTCTCTCTCTCTCTCTCTCTCTCTCTCTCTCCTCTCTCTCTCTCTCTCTCTCTCTCTCTCTCTTTCTCTCTGTGTAGGTCTGAACACAACTCTCCATCTGTAGGTCTAAACACAACTCTCCATCTGAAGGTCTGAACACAACATTCCACCTGAAGGTCTAAACACAACTCTCTATCTATACGTCTGAGCACAACTCTCCATATACACAACTCTCCATCTGTAGGTCTGAACACAACTCTCCACCTGAAATGTCAGAACACAATTTTACATCTGTAGGTCTGAACACAACTCTCCAATTGAAAATCTGAACACAACTCTCCATCTGAAGGTCTGAACACAACTCTCTCCATCTGAAGGTCTAAACACAACCCTCCATCTATCTGTCTAAACACAACTCACCATCTATCCGTCTGAACACAACTCTCCATCTGTAGGTCTGAACATAACTGTCCATCTGTAGGTCTGAACATAACTGTCCATCTGTAGGTCTGAACACAAATCTCCATCTGTAGGTCTGAACACAAATCTCCATCTGTAGGTCTGAACACAACTGTCCACCTGTAGGTCTGAACACAGCTATCCATCTGTAGGTCTGAACACAAATCTCCATCTGTAGGTCTGAACATAACTCTCCATTTTCTGTCTGAACACAACTCTCCATTTGTAGGTCTGAACACAACTCTCCATCTGTCTGCCTGAACACAACTCTCCATCTTTCTGTCTGAACACAACTCTCCATCTGTAGGTCTGAACACAACTCTCCATCTGTAGGTCTGAACACAACTCTCCATCTGTCTGTCTGAACACAACTCTCCATCTGTCTGTCTGAACAACTCTCCATCTGTCTGTCTGAACATAACTCTCCACCTGTAGGTCTGAACACAAATCTCCATCTGTAGGTCTGAACACAAATCTCCATCTGTAGGTCTGAACACAACTCTCCATCTTTCTGTCTGAACACAACTCTCCATCTGTAGGTCTGAACACAACTCTCCATCTGTAGGTCTGAACACAACTCTCCATCTGTAGGTCTGAACACAACTCTCCATCTGTCTGTCTGAACATAACTCTCCATCTGTAGGTCTGAACACAAATCTCCATCTGTAGGTCTGAACACAACTCTCCATCTTTCTGTCTGAACACAAATCTCCATCTGTAGGTCTGAACACAACTCTCCATCTGTCTGCCCTGAACACAACTCTCCATCTGTAGGTCTGAACACAACTGTCCATCTGTAGGTCTGAGCACAACTCTCCAACTGAAAATCTGAACACAACTCTCCATCTGTAGGTCTGAACACAACAACTCCATCTGTCTGTCTGAACACAACTCTCCATCTGTCTGTCTGAACACAACTCTCCATCTGTAGGTCTGAGCACAACTCTCCATCTGTCTGTCTGAACACAACTCTCCATCTGTCTGTCCATTTGTAGGTCTGAACACAACTCTCCATCTGTAGGTCTCAACACAACTCTCCATCTGTAGGTCTGAACACAACTCTCCATTTGTAGGTCTGAACACAACTCTCCATCTGTAGGTCTGAACACAAATCTCCATCTGTAGGTCTGAACACAACTCTCCATCTCTTGATCTGAACACAGCACTCCATCTGTAGGTCTGAACACAACTCTCATCCTAATTTTTGCAGAGCGTGTTCAATCTCACTGTTTGGCATCGCCATCATAAACTGACATAGGTAGATCATCACTGACATCGGTATATCATTACATTGGTAAATCATCACTGACATTGGTAGATTATCACTGACCTTAGTACATCATCTATTGGTAGATATCATCACTGACTTGGTTTATCATCACTGACATTGGAAGATCATCCACTGGTATATCATCCATTTGTAGATTATTCACTGACACTGGTAGATCATCACTGACATTAGTTGATCATCACTGACATTGACAGATCATCACTGACATCGACAGATCATCATTGACATTGGTAGATCATCCACTGACATTGGTAGATCATCACTGACATTGACAGATCATCCATTAACATTGGCAGATCATCCATTGACATTGGTAGATCATCCATTGGTAGATCACCACTGACATCGGTAGATCATCACTGACATCGGTAGATCATCACTGACATCGGTAGATCATCCATCAACAATGGTACATCATCCACTGACATTGGTAGAACATCATCCACTGGTAGATATCATCACTGACATTGGTAGATCATTGTCGATCATCACTGATATTGGTAGATTATCACTGACATCGGTAGATCATCACTGACGTTGGTAGATCCTCCATTGGTAGATCATCGCTGGACATAGGTAGATCATCCACGGACATTGGTAGATCATCCACACTTGGTGCTAGGTCTCTCTCCAGCCCCGTGTGATCACGAAGCCAAAACGTGTTGTTGGCCATCACGCTCAAATTCACCCCCTCCCCCCCCCCCCCCCCCCCCCCCCCCCCTCATCCTCATGCCTTTTAGCAAAGGTTTTTCCTTGCCACGTCTCTGTAGCCGGGCACGCCCTGCACAGCCCCCCTGACCAACTGGGCCCCCACAGTGCTGTCGCTGCCAGACAGCTTCCCAGCAGCCAGGCAGACGTGTCCAGAGGTGAGGGAAGAGTCATGGCTTGAAGTCTTGAAGTCCAAGCAAGCCCTGTGGACTGTCGCCATGGGGAACGAACAAAAAAGAGGGTACGCAACATTCTCACACACACCAAATGCGCCAAGCGGAGCCAAAGGAACGGCGAACCGATTGCCTGGATATCATTCGGTGCTGTTGTCGTGAAAGGGTGACGCACAGGAGTCGAAGTGATTGGTGTAAGCTGGAGCTCAAAGTCCCTGCACTTTCGCCATAGCAGCGCAAACAACGGGACCGCTCAGCTCTAGCGTGGGAGTTGTTTCCTGATGTGGCTCTG
>JADBJO010000912.1:419599-432099 GCA_016801955.1 Conus betulinus | reverse complement strand
GGCCATGTCTTTTGTTGGAGAATATAGCAGCCACATTTGCTTTTCTCTTCTTTTTTTTACCGACTTGTTCCGTTTCGCTTTTGGAACATGCAGTGGAATATGTCGTTGTTTGGTGCGGCCAGCAAAGCTTGATACTAATTATTGAAAAGTGGTCTGGAATTCTCTGTCCACTTCACTGACCGCCGACAAGTTTTTCCACTATTTGATTGAAAGACAGATCCGTGGTTTTTGATAGATGAATTCATTGTCTGATAGACAAATTCGTGGTTTGGTTTTGTCTGGGTTAGATTGGTTTTGACAGGATTGGGTTTGTCTTGAATTGAGTTCGTTTGATTCACTACGACTGGGTTTTGCTGTTGTTGTTTGATTTTGTTCAGTTGGAACTGGCTTGATTTGGTTTTGCTTTCAGTCTGACTGTCTTGCCTTCACCTTGCCTCAATTCTGTTCCGTTCCGTTCCAAATGAGGTCTCTCCTTTAAATCAGTTTAATTGGTGGAGTCATCTCCCTTCGATTGACTCGCGTTCCCCCCTACCTTCTCACAATGGACTCGTCCATTCTTGTAGCCAGGGAGACAGGAGCCACTTGACCCCGGAAGCGGGCAGATTTTATCCGCTGCCTGGCAAGATGAGACTTCCGGGCCCGGCGCCCACCACAGCTCTGAGTGCTCAGAAGAATGGCTCTCTCCCCCTCCCTCCCTCTCTCTCTCTCTCTCTCTGGGGAGAATGGAACAGAGGGAGGGAGGGAATGGGAAGAAGGAGAGGGTAGGGGGTGATGCTACATAATCACTCGGGTCATACTCTACAAGTAGGTCAAATTCTCTCTGACAGGAAAGCCATACTTTCAGCAGGTCATGTATGATGTCAGTTTGTTCCTGTCGACAGACACATGAACGCTGAGTGAGTGGAGTGTGGTGTGTGTGTGTGTGTGTGTGTGTGTGTGTGTGTGTGTGTGTGTGTGTGTTGAAGGGGGGGGGGGCGTTGCTGGGCCCCAAGGCTGACTCAGACCAAGGTCACTTCAGTCTAGCCCTACACTGCTCACAACCCATCACATACAAGCTCTATAGCGTCCTTCTCAATGTTTGTTTCTTAGATTCATTACCATATGACCAACGACAATTTGTGGTTGTTGTCTTTGTTGTTGCTGTTTTCATGATTGTGGTGGTGGTGGTGGTGGTGGTGGTGGTTCTCCAGCATCCTATATTTTTTACTGTTTTTTTTTTCTTTATGTGGGGCTTTCATCCTAGTTTGTTGTTGTTGTTGTTGTTTTGTTTTTTTTGTTTTTTTTTTTTTACCTACTCTGTACTTTGATCTTCCTTCATCTCGTCTCACTGATCCTGCAAGTTGGTATGTTCTGCTACAGATGAACTGCTCTTCTGGATTCGTTCGTTCGTTCCGTTCGTCCGTTCGTTCGTTCGCCCGTTCATTCTTTCGTTCATTATTTCATTCATCATTGAATCGATTTATTCATTCCAGCAATCAGTTCTTGGCTGACCAATTTATTGATAGATTGGTCTGATCTATTGTTTGGTTGGTTGATAATATTGACAACAATGTGGGCATTTTCATTGCAAGGTTCCCCGTTCCTTGAGACTGAGACAGACAGACAGACAGAAAGAAAGACAGACAGGCAGACAGACAGAGACAGAGACACAGACACAGAGAGACGGAGACACACAGAGACAGAGACAGAGACACAGAGAGTCAGCAGCCAGCCAGCCAGACAGACAGAGACAGACATACAGATAGACAAAGACAAGCCAGCGACCAAGGGGGAGGGAGGGGGAGGGGAGAGAGAGAGAGAGAGAGAGAGAGAGAGAGAGAGAGAGAGGGAGAGAGAGAGAGAAGAGAGAGAGAGAGAGAGAGAGTTGTGTGTGTGTGTGTGTGTGTGTGTGTGTGTGTGTGTGTGTGTGTGTGTGTGTGTGTGTGTGTGTGTGTGTGTTTACGAGGCAAGGGGAATTAACTGCGACTTACCCAAATCTGACAATGTGTCATGAGTTCTCGATTCTAAATGCAGTGCAGTCGACTTTCGTTATCTATGAATTCTAGTTCTGATTTTCTCTCAATAACTTGATTTCAAAAAAATCATTTCATAATACATTTGGCTTCATTATTAGAAAGTGGAAACTGTTGCTTACGCAAAAAGGCCATATCAGGGCTGTCACTGCGTTGAAGTCAAGTCACAAGTCAAGAGAGAGAGAGAGAGCGAGAGAGAAAGAGAGTAGGGGGGGGGGGGGTGTGTGGTGGGGAGGGAGAGAACGTGACAGTCTATTATGAGTTGACTGCCTTACCAAGTTTGTCCATAAATACAGTGTAATCGACTGTCACTGTTTATTCATTCTCATGTAGAATTTTTTTCCCCATAAACTGATTCTACCATTTCATTTTGTGCTATACTTGGCTTCATTATTTTTTCTTTTATGAGGGAAATGGAAAGAGAGGGAAAGGGAGAACAATAGAGTCAAAGAGGGATAAACAGACAGTGAAAATGGAAAGGGAGGGAAAGAGATAGCAATAGAGTCACAGAGAGAGATAAACAGACAGAGAGAATGGAAAGGGAGAGAAAGAGAAAGCAACAGAGTCACAGAGAGAGAGAAACAGACAGACAGAGAGAATGGAAATGGGGGGGGGGGGGGGGTAAGAGAGAGATCCATCGAGTCAGATAGAGATAAACAGACAGAGAGAATGGAAAGAGGGAAATGAGACAACTATACAGTCAGAGAAAGATAAACAGCCAGAGGGAATGGAAAGGGAGGGAAAAGAGAGAGCAACAGATTCAGAGACAGATAACCAGACAGAGAGCATGGAAAGGGAGGGAGGGAGAGAGAGAGAGAGAGAGAGAGAGAGAGAGAGAGAGAGATAAACAGAGAGAATGGAAAGAGATGGAAAAAGAGAAAAGTAGAGTCAGATAGAGAGATAAACAGACAGAGAGAGAGAGAGAGTGGAAAGAGAGGGAAAGGGCAGACTGAGATAATGGAAAGAGAGAGGGAAAAGAGAGAGCAATTGAGTCAGAGAGAGAACAGAAACAGACAGACAGAATGGAAAAAAAGGGGAAGATGGAGCAATAGAGTCAGAGAGAGATAAACAGACAAGAGAGAATGGAAAGAAGGGGAAAATGGAGCAATAGAGTCAGAGAGAGATAAACAGACAGAGAGAATGGAAAGAGAGGGAAAGAGAGAACAATAGAGTCAGAAAGAGGTCAACAGACAGAGAGAATGGAAAGAGAGGGAAAGAGAGAACAATAGAGTCAGAGAGAGATAAACAGACCGACAGACGACAGAGAGAGAGAGAGGCTGAGACGGACAGAGAGACAGAGACAGACAGACAGACAGAGAGAGACACGCGCGCACACACACACACACGCACGCACACACCCACACCCACACCCACAGAGAGAGAGAGAGAGAGAGAGAGAGAGAGAGAGAGAGAGAGAGAGCTACGCGGGACAAGGGAAATAAATGCGACTTACCCAAATAAGCTAGTCTATTGTGAGTTGATTCCCTTGCTGGCTCATGATTCTGAATGCGGTCCAGTCTACTATCTGTCAATTCTAGTTGATTGATTTTCTTTCAATAATTTGAATCTTAAAGATTCGTGGATGATACATTTGTCGTCATTATTAGAATGAGAGAGACAGAGTGAGACTGAGAAAAAGACAGACAGAGACAGATGAGACAAAAAAGACAGAGACAGATACATACACGCGCGCGCGCGCGCGCGCGCGCGTGTGTGTGTGTGTGTGTGTGTGTGTGTGTGTGTGTGTGTGTGTGTGTGGTGTGTGTGTGTGTGTGTGAGAGAGAGAGAGAGAGAGAGAGAGAGAGAGAGAGAGAGAGAGAGAGAGAGAGAGAGAAGGAGCGAGAGACAGAGAGAAAGAGAGACAGACAGACAAAAAGAAAAAACAGACAGACAGACAGACAGACAGACAGACCCCAGCAATTTCCTCAACTTGTGCAGACCTTCCATCCATCCATCCAGTTGACCTACACCATTTCACAGTCAGTCAGCTTCCTGGACATCACCATCTCCCTCAAAGATGGACTGCTCCAAACCTCCATTTCCTATAAGCCCATTGATGCGCATTCATACCTGGGCTACACATCTTCCCACCACCCATCCACTAAAGGCAGTATTCCATATTCTGAATTCCTCCACCTATACAGACTCTGTTCCAAAGAAGAAAATTTCATTCTACAAGCAGCCAAAATGTCTCGAGTTTTCACTAACTGTGGATACCCCAATGCCATCATGAATATGCTCTCAGCCGCACCACAGCTATATCCAGAACATCTGCTCTGGTAAATCCAGCCTCCTAAAGAGAGAGACCCCCACCGCCTGCCTCCTTTTCCACCCACACACTCTCCTCATCAGCAGGATCCTGAAGTCTTAACTGGCACATAGTAGAAAATCGCAAACCTGCCATTGAAACTAAACCCCATGATCACTTTTGAATGTGACCAAAATCCCAAAGACCTACTTTGTGCACTTTAAAACGGAACAAAATCTCCACACCTAAGACACCAGGTACTTTCCCCTGCTCAAAGCCCAATTACAAAAGCTACCCTCTCACCAAACCCAGCCACCATCTTACATGGCCCCAAAGACGTTCACAATCATTCTCCTGTCACAGCCACAACATTGTGTACGCTATCTACTGCCAGCTGTGTGGTAAGATCTATGTAGGTGAGACACCCTGCACATCGCTGCACACCTGCCTGACACCCGCCACCACTGGCCCAAACCAGTCGCCTTCCACTTCAACCAACTCCAACACAACATCAGCCATGTCAAAGTCCTGGTACTCTGGAAATCGCAGAGTGACAACTTAAAGCGCCTTCTTATCTAAGTCTTTATCTCACTATCAGACTCTGAGCCCTTCACCCTCATGATGTCAACAACACCCAAAGCAGCATGTTCCTATCCACCACAGCATCACCGGCCCGCAATATCCTCCGCCAACGAACCCGCACCATACTTCCCACCAGTTACCTCAGACATAAGTTACAGCCATCTTTCTTTCCCGTCTCCATTTCCTTCATCAATCTAACACCCCCCCCCACCCCCCCCCCCCCACCGCCCCCTTTCATTAACTGTTGTTTGGGTAGTATCTTATATGCATGCACAAAAAACTTAACACATTTTCAGATTCTCCACACAATACAAGAGGCCGTTATGATCCAACAAAACATGCTGCATTCGAAAATACATGTAAAAATTGATATACATATGTACAAAACATCTTGTCAGCCACAAAACAGGATGCGTGGTCCACATGGGCAAATACAGGAGTGGACAGTTAGACTCCACTGTGGACAGTGCTTACTAAGTTTCACTCACTGCCAGATGAAAAAAAAAAAAAAGATCTGGCATGTCTTAAAACTGCTGTAAGAAAAAAAAAATGACAGAAGATAAAAAAAAGATCTGGCATGTCTTAAACTGCTGTAAGAAAAAACAAATGACAGAAGTTTCCAGCGCAAAGCCAGGAGAACAGTCTACAGAGGCAGGGAACAACAGGCATTGACTCTGAGTCTATGTAATGCACACAAAGAATTGAAAGCGCGAACACATGTAGTGAGCATTACATGGACACAGAGTAAAGGCACGTGTGTGATGACTCTGTATATGCGTATCCAGTGCTCAATGTACATATGATATGTAATCGTATGTACGACATATAAACAGAGTATTGCACACACACACAAACACACCAAGCATGCACACAGAGCATTATACACATGCATACATACAAGTTTTTTTACACACAAGCACATACAGTACACTGGCGTTCAACACACCATTGGTGAAACTGCTTTTCCTATACGAAGTGTTTAGGGAACGTTTTCTGCAGGCACACAACGGTAATTCAAGATTTGACATCATTTTCAACGTCTGGAGGGGGCGACGGGTGCCCCACGATCCTCTGTCTTGGTATTTACTCCCAGGCCCTCAATGGCTCCTTCTCTCAGAGAATATGGAAAACAGAACTGTCCTATCAGAAGACAGGAACTGGCTCCAGACGACCCGATCAAGGGCATCAAGTCCAATGCAGAATGGAAGTTAACCGTTGGTTCACGGATAATAATCACAGAACGTTGGTTCACAGGATCCAGACATCATTCAGCTGTCCACATCACGCTGAACAGACAGACACTGGAACAAGTGGACCACTTCAGGTGTCTGGGAGCTATTATACGAGTGAGGACAGCAGCTGAAAGATGACAACAGAGCCATGATGTCCTGTGAGTGGTCTTAAGCCTTGTGTAGCAGTGAGAGCATAATAAGTGCAACGTAACTTGAGCTTTATAAACGATTGCACCAAGATCACAATGGACTTTGCTGTCACAGGTATAATAAGACACACTGGACATCTGATGCCCGATGCCGTGTACAAGCCATACTAACAAGATAAAAAAACATGTTAAAGAGGGAAAAAAGAGCGATTTAGTATCTTGGAAAATGCAGAGATGAAGCGCAGCGGTTTGAATGAAAGGGGTGGGGAGTGGGGGTTGGGTGGGGGAGGCGGAGAGAGTGGGGAGGAGGGGCAAAAAAACCAATTATGATCACCACCCAGTGCATATGTAATCAGTTGTGTCCGTCCATGGAGTGTTGTGATTCAGACCTCTTTTTAGCATGAGGAAAAAACCCTCCACCACCAACAAACTGAAGAAAAAAAAAATCATTGAACGCGATGAGACACCAGATACGGTCGATGCATGTTAATTATGTGGTCCGAATCTCCTACCAATTCATAAACTGGTAGAGGATAAATGAATAAAATGCGTGATATCCATGTAATGTATTGAATTTTACGCTGTTTAAGGAAATTGTGCAGATTAGGGGAAAAAAAAAAAAAAAAAAAGGTCCAAGGTTGCCAGTAGCATTAATGGTAGATGAGGTCATTATAATAAGAGAGACATGTTACAACACTCTAATATCCCGTAGAGGAAAATAGACTGATCACTACGCTCCAATATCCCGTAGAGAGAGATGAATGAACTGGTTACAACACTCCAATATGCCGTAGAGAGAAATGAACTAGTCACAACACTCCAATATCCCGTACAGAGAAATAAACTGGTCACAACACTCCAATATCCCGTAGAGAGCAATGAACTACTCACAAAATCCAATATCCCGTAGAGGAAAATTAACAATTTACAATATCCCGTAGAGGTAATAAGAATCTACTGGCAACAGACCTCGTTAACACGTGAGATTTTAGAAATAACTGTGGCGTATGGATATGTTAAAAAAAGAAGTGTTAACGTTTACGCTTTCTCCTCAAGACATCGCTGATTTTGAAGGAATGTCTTCTTGTTAATTTTGTCCAGGAAAATCAAGACAACTGTTGGCCGCACATTGTTGTAATTAATGTTTTTGTTATTTTAGCAAGCGCAGTGAATACATATATCAACATATATATTTCCAACCAGTTTTTAGGGTATGTAATCTTGTAAGATGCTTGCTGTGTCAAGTTTCACGCTATCAACCCCCGTTTATCTCCCTTCAACTTAGGAACTGAAAACCTGGCAGAACAGATGGACATATTCACAGATAGAGACAGATACAAAACTACAGGGATGTATACATAAATAGATAGAGAGAAAAATAAGTGAATGGTAGGATGGATGGGGCATATGGATTTGTAAACTGGTAAGCAGGCAGGACATCAACATCACAACAATGCACAAGGAGAAGAACAGAGAAAGAATGAACCAGAAGAAGGAACTATGGACATTGAGGACTGCACTGGCCCCAGCATCAAGGGACATAATTATGTCGGCGAGCGTGAGGAAGTGCCGGTGTGGTGTTCATGAGGGCTGTCAGTGTCTGTGATGTGTTGCTCTTTCATTAACTCTTCTGGCCCTTTTGCCTATTTTTTTTTTCTTCTGTCCATCTTCCCTCCCTTCTCTCCGTCCTTCTAGCCACTGAGTTAAACCAGCAGTGCTATGTCCATCTGTGAGGAAGGTTGGGTGGGAAGAGAACTGAAGTATATCTCTCATTGTGTCACTGTCGTTACTGTTAACTATCATGTGTGTGTGTGTGTGTGTGTGTGTGTGTGTGTGTGTGTGTGTGTGTGGATGAATAGTCTCGGTTCGTCTGTAAACAGTTTTGCAGCTTGTTCTGTTGAGTGTGTGAGAAACATGGGACCCTCTTGTAAGAATGAAAACAGTATCACACAGGTTTTGGTGTGTACTGGACAGACAGTGCAGTGCATAATTATGTACGGTAGTTGTTTACGGTAGTTCTCTCTCTCTCTCTCTCTCTCTCTCTCTCTCTCTCTCTCTCTCTCTCTCTCTATATTGCGTGCGCGCATGTGTGTTCGATATGCTTGCGCGCGCGCGTGTTTCGGCTATGTCTGTCTCTCTGCTTCTCATCGTTTTTCTCGCAAGCCTTGTATTATTGAGTTTTGCTGGAGATCGACAATAGTGATCTAAATACATTTAGGACATTTTCTTCCGATTCTAAGGACATTGATTTCACCTAGCAAGGCATTAGGCTTTGACAGTGGATAAGGAAATTTCTGGGTAGGGGGAGGGGGTGCATGTGGAATGGGGGACTTCTTATTCCTTCTTCTTCTGGGAACGCAGGCTGATACTCCTGCGGACACACTCCCGTCTACCCAACAAAGGGAGTGGAGTTTTTGTGTGTATGACCGTTTTTTTTTTATCCCGCCATTAAGGCAGCCATACTCCAACTTCGGGGAAGGTGCATGCTATGTGTAAACGTGTCATCCATACCAACGGCCAAACTGGCCTTCTCTTCCGAAAGCTGGTAATGGGATTTTACGTGTGTGCAAGATGTTATGCGTGCGTTCACACATGTGATCTCGGTTTATAGTTTCATTCGAAGGACTGTATGGGAAATAAGAGTCAAAACCAATGTTATCTCCGAGGGAGAAATCCCCCTGTACCGAAATGGCCCAGCGGAGATTCGAACCCGCAACCCCGAGATTACGAATCCGGCGCTCTACCACTGAGCTATTCCGGCCCCCACTCCATTTCTCAACCTGAACTGTCGTCCTGAAATTGGATATGGACTGGGCTGGTGTAGGGATAATTAGTAAACAAATATGCCTGCCAACAGAAATACTGTGGTTGGTTCCAGATTGTGACAACGTGATGATTTTCGTTTATGTTTTTACACTAGAGCTGGTTGAACAAGCACTGGCGGTGACTTTTTGAAGATGTAGGCATTGTTTTAGTGTGATGAAGAGAAATTTGAACCAAGAAATACAAAATTGGATAATCGACAACAATGAGACGACAGAAAAAATCGACACATTTTGATGTGTTGTCAATATATACGCTTACACATTCTCCTTATACTACTATGGGATAAATGAAGCACACGCACAGCAATAATAAATCAAAACAATCCGTACATTCTGCATCCGTGTTCGTAGATATAAAAGGAAAAGAAATTTAAGCAAAAAGCAAACAATGGATTCTGTGTTCAAGAGTGCAGATGAATATGAGGTCAAGAATGAAAAATAACCCACAGAAGTCGAGTGAAGATCCCTTAACACGAAAGGAGGCGGACGATGAAGAAAAAACACATCGACGCGGACTATCATGATGAATAGTAAAGACAATGATATCTCACTGATATTAAAAACCTCTTTTTTTCACTCGGAGTGATCGTGAGCTCTGTGTAAAGTAAACATGAACGTGATCAACGATTATACTAAGATCATGCATAGTAGACATTGCTATCACAGGTAAAGATCTCTTACACACTGAGCAACTAAAGCCTGATCTTTTGTACCAATAGCACTATCAAGACAAAAAAAAACTATCTTAAGAGAACGTTTTCAAGAAATGACAAGTGATTTCATGTCTTGGAAAATGCCATTGCAACAAAATCGGGCGAGAAAAAAAATGCTGTCACCATTGAAATGGATAAGTCAACTTAAGGATCTGTGCACACACTGAAACAACAACAGTAGCTGTTTACACTTTACATTAAGCCACAATTCAAAATTTTGGAAGATGTTTTCTCACAAGAGCAAATGTATGAAAGTAAGCTCTTTGAAACGTTTTTTTTTTTTTTTTTTTTTTTTTTTAAGAGATAATTTGGACACCTTGTGTGTAATAAAGAGATGCCAACGAACTGACAAAATGAGACGGCAGAGAAAGAGTTGAGTTATTTTAATTATGATGTCCATATTCTATTTCAATTATGTTGTCCATATTCCGAACGAATGAAGACCAGTGTCAACAGATCTCCAGCTGCTGCCACCATCCCCTGTCCGCACTGTGAAAGATCTTTCCGGACGCAGATTGGCCTGATCAGCCATCTACGCAGTCACACCCCTATCCCCCAGGATGACTAGATGGTCTTCGTCGTCTCGATGGATAACAAAAAACATACATGAATGTACCAGTGACTTTTGGAAGCTAGCTGACTAGGTAGGTTAATGAAAAAAATGAGGTCAAATTTCGTCAGTATTGAAGCCGTGTATTCACCACCTCACTGTTTTGCTCAAACAGTAACACTGTGTAAATTGGTGAATCAGTAAGATTGTATTGACATCGGACCTCGGTTATAACCCTCTTGAATCTACTAAATAAGTGTCGTTTTTGGACATGTTAAAAGAAGAGTTGTTGTCTGCTTTTCAACCTCAAGACGCTTCTAATTTTCGAGGAAGGTTTTCAAACTAAGCCGATCTGGGCAAAACCTATTCAGCACTGACTGTAGGCTAATGTTGCTGTTGAAATTTTACTTTTCAAGTACGACAAGGACATAATTTTAACACATGAATATTTCCTATTAATCAATTTCAAGGGTATGTAATTCATGGAAGATGCAAGCTGTTTGTAGTTTTATGTCATCACCATCATTTATTGCCCTTGGAATTATCTCCCGGATAGACACATAATAAGTAAAAGTCAGGCACATTAGTGCATCAATACATACATGAATTGATAGATACATAGAAAAATGCATGGGTAGGTAGATGGATGCAGGATTTCGTAGGCAGGCAAGAACTGCAGGAAGTAATCAGACAGGCTGACACACAAGGACGGAAACAGCAACAGAATAGAGCAGGAAAAGTATGTCGGGGTCTTTCTGATTTTCATTCGTTTTCTCCTGTCCTTTGTATTGCGTTTCCTCTTTTAGTCCATTCCAGTGGGGGCATGTAAAATAATCCTTATAAAGGATTGCCTTTTCTCTCCACTTCACTCACATCTGTGTTTATATTTCAGAGAGAATTTTTTTTTTTTTTTTTTCTAAATTAAGAAAAGTTTTCATCTGAATCGTTGAATGTGTCTGCAATGTGTCTTTATTTGTAATTTCTGGCCTATTACCTTTGTCGAAACAGAGAGGAGCAGGTGTAAAAGTATAATGCCCTTCAATATGTTGAGAAAAATTGGACAATAAAGTTCTATTAAATAACTCATGGAAACAAACAAAACTCTGATTTAAAAGTCCTCATTGTGTCACTGTCACGTGCAACAGGTCTTTGATACGTGACGGTCGGATATGGACTCCATTCTTTCCTTGGGCAGGGACACAAATCTGTGATTTCTGCTCCCACGTGTTTTCCGAAAGAGCAAAGATATCCGTTTTACTCCCTCCCCTTTTATATTCCATGCAGACTAATTGCACTGTCCGGAAACGTGCAATATTCTTTTTTTTTCCCATTAACTCCTCCACCACCACCCCCCCCCCCCCCCCCCCCCCCCCCCAGTTCAGTCTTGCGGGAGCATGTAGAGTACTTTGAGTCAATGAGTGGAAAGACCTTTTTTCCCTATGTTTTATGTACGTGGTCACAAGTGGAGGTAAGGGGGGTTTGACCTGATGGGGTCTTAGTCATTTATTTTTGCTTTCATCGGTTATCAGTGATTTCTTTTATTGACACTCAACACCAGTCACTCAGAATGGGACTTTTTTCGGTGTGTGTGTGGGGGGGGGGGGGGGGGAGGCTGTCATTCCTTCTGAAGAGGCAGAAGGGGACCCCCATGTTCAATATCAGTTGCCAATTCCAACCTGCCGCTTCTTTCACAGTCCAGGGGGTGGACAGAACGGTGTTCCAGTTCCCGTGGGATGGGTGAAATCTCCTCATTAGAAGCTCTTGAGGTTAGAAATGTTGGCGTTGCTACGTAGGAGTATTTTGGGGGTTGCTGTGGTTAGCAGCCTTTGTACGTTTGTGAAGGAAGAGTTTCAAAAGAATGCTCCCTTTTCTTCCAAATATTGTGTGCTCCTCAACTATTGTTCCTCAGTGCTTTTTTTTTTTTTTTTTTTTTTTTGGGGGGGGGGGGGGGGGGGGGGGGGAGAGGGGTTCTTTTAGGGAAAAGTTCCTTTTCACTGCGTGACGGTTTGCTTAATTAGTGTGTTAGGTTATCACAGGACGTTCAGTGAATGTTAGTTAAATCCCAGCGGTTGGAGAGATTGCTTTTTTGTTTTCAGGAAGCGTTCAGGATCAATCAAACGCTGTTTTACGATCTGTCTGTGATAAGTAAGTGCTGGAATCTGGCTCGCAAAGCTTTGTGTCTATCCCAA
>JADBJO010000912.1:392099-414599 GCA_016801955.1 Conus betulinus | reverse complement strand
TGGTGAACCGAATCAAATGCTTTTCTGAAATCCACAAAAGCAACATAAAGTTTTCGACCTTTTGAACATAAACATCCCTGGACAATAGTGTATAAATTGAATATTTGATCAACGGTTGAATAATTGTTTCCAAAACCAGCTTGATTTTCAGCAATTATGTTGTTTTTTCCTCTAGCCATGAATACAATCTCTGGTTCAGAATAGTAGTAAAGCATTTACAAGTGACATTAATCAAGGATACACCTCTATAATTATCAGGGTCGTCTATATTCCCCTTTTTGAAAATAGGCCCTACAATGGCTTTCGACCATTCACGTGGATACACACCATTATCAAAAATTTTGTTGAATAACACAGTGAGGAAGTTAACAATAGTTTGACCCGCTGTTTTTAGCATTTCTCCAATAATACCATCTGTGCCACTTGCTTTTCCACATTTCATTTTCTTCAGTGCCTTTTCTACTTCGTGGTACGCAATGACCCGATTCAGCGGATGCTCCTGTCCCTCTTTATATCTGTTGGTGGATAAGTTCGATCCACTGTACAACCTTCATTTAAAGAAAACGTTTTTTTTTGAAAATGTTCAAACCGATTCTGTGTTGTAATAGTACCACTTTTTCTCATCTCATTCCTCAGTCCCAAACATTTGAGACGGGTTCCAGAATAAAGCTGATTTTTTTAAGTTAACACTTAGTTTTTCAGCCGTTTGCCTACGGTAACCTCGCTTTTTGCATTTCAGTAGTTTCCTGTATATTTTTTCTGCTTTCAGCATAGGACAATCTCATGTCTTTACATATACATTTTTTGTTAGATTTTCTTGAATTTGTCTGTAACTTCAATTTTCCGTCATGGCATTTACAATTCCCCATCCGTTTGAACGTTTGGAGTACACGTAAGCGTCTTTTACATCCCCTGTTTAGCCTTTTTGCACTCCTCATCAAACCATTCAGATCTCTGAAATGCTTCTTAGTAGACACTGTTTTCTGCATACACTTACCAGCTCTAAGCAGATATTGCGTAAACAAATCCATTGCTGAATCAACATCTTCATCAATCGTTCCATTGCTTCCTTTAACATAGTTATACATTCGTAGTCTTTAAGACAATCTTTATATTCTTTTTCATTGTCCACATTCCACGCAATTTTTTCTCTACCATTGTCTTTATGGCAATTAGCATTCTGTATAGTTTCCTCATTCATGACCTTTGTGTACAATGTTAGTTGCACAGGTAGGTGATCTGAGTCGACCAACTCTTTTATAATTAATCGCATGTCTGACAGATGAGAGGGAAAATTACATGACATCAAGAAGTAATCTATCACGCTTGACCCTTTTTCTGACACGTAAGTACAACCCAGTCACAATTCCATTTTGAGGTACCGTTTACAAATAAAACAGTCTGTAATTTTGCACAATTCAACTAGCTGAGTCCCAAAGAGATTCATTTCCATATCATCAGACTTTCTGGCAAAAGTATTTATGTCGGTTGCAGCACTGCTGACCGACTGCTCAAAAAAATGTCATCACTGTAATCAAAATTTCTATCTTCGGTACGAGCATTTAAATCTCCACATAACAGAATAAGAAAATCTTCGAATTTCTCATACAAATACATAATACATTCATCAAGTACTTCTATACCATATCCATCAACATTGTTTCTCCAGTAACTGGAATCATATGGTCGAATATAGGTTGAAATGAACATAACATCATAATCACAACCAAATAGCTCTTTTGATATTTTTAGCACAACTACTACATCATCATTTTTAACTTTTATTTGGGAAATGAATTTAGAAAAACACTTTCTGACAAAAACCAAAATTCCTCCAGAGTATCTTCCCTGCTTTGACAGTTTCTGAGCTTTGGAAATAAAAGAATCATAATCTGAAAAAACAGTTGAATCAAAATCTTCTGAAATAAAAGTTTCTGTAAACGTAATGAAATCGTGGGTACTTACAAAGTTAACAAATTCTTGATCATGTAACTTTTCATACAATCCACGCACGTTATAATTCAAAAAGCTGACGGATCTAGACATGTTTTGACCAGACAACACATTTGAACTGTTACACAAATATTTGTTCTCCGGGCATTGTCATGTTTGGAAAAAGTACCTGTTGTATCCCGTGCCCTTTTCATGTACCCGCTTGGATAGCATGATGCCCGGCCTGCTTGTCATTTGTCTTCTAACTGACATTCAGGAGAGGGATCCTGTCTCTGTGTGCGTTTATCACTGCATTGTGACCTACAACCAGACCTGACCCTCTTAAACGCCTCCCTGATGCTACCCTGGCTGCCTTGGCTAACTGATCGTGTTTTGGTACTTCCCGCTCGTGTTACCACCCTGGCTAACTTCCGCTCCTTTGCATTTGCTCGTGTTTTAGGACGAGAAAGTCTTTCTGTACCATTATTAGAAGAATCTTTGTCCCCTGCATCGATCCGATCTTCAGCGACGGCCCGCAGAGGTTGATCTCCAGCTCCGCTGTCACACATGCCGAAATCATTCCTAGATAAATCTGGAACTGACCGACTGAGCGGAATGTCAGATTGGAGATCTTGTCCCATGGTTTCTGGTACTTCATTTCCTCCTTTTGAGATGGCGCTGTCTTCATCTGGCAGTCCTGCCTCTTGTCCCTTCAGGGTTGATTCCTGGTTGTCATCCGTACACTGAGGTGTTATCCTGTGGTCCTGTAATGTATCAGCAGCAGCCAGATCACGTTGCTCTTCCTCTGGATCATAATCTTCATCGCAGTTGGAGGACGGGTTTGCAACCATCGTAGTGTCTGTTTGCTGATCATTCCAGGAAGGCTGCTCCCTTTCATCTCGTCCTTGCTTGCTGTTTCTAACTGGAATCCTTGTTTTACTTGTGTTCTGTCTTCTATCCATATCATATTTTGTTTTGTTTGTAATATTTGCTGTAGTATCAGTGTCCCATGTATCTATTTTTTTACTTCTTTCATCATCAGACGATACTGACTGTCTTGAATGAAACTGTTTTTTTCCTTCCCATTATGACGATTCTTTGGTGTTCCGCTCTTGAAGCGTGCTGATGAAAAGGAGAATTCTGTTTATTATGCCTTTCATAAGAAAAATACTCATTAAACTGGGAGTCTTTTTGAGCTCAAAGAGTTTTTCAGTGTTCTTTCTTTGTGCTTTGAAACATATATGATGTTCTACCACTTTTGACTGCTTGGCTGTAACTCATATGTCCAGGCACTACACGTTGTTCTTCACTTCTTTTTAAAACACAACTTGATCTTCTATTATTTGCATCTCTGCTGAAGTCATTGTAGTGTCTCTGATTCTCAGCTGAAGCCCATGCGTCGTGGTATTCCTGGCCGTTTCTTTTGTTGAAAATCGGGGTTCCTTTGCCCATAGCGAAGGTCGGGGAAGTCTTTTGGGCCCAACCTTTGAGGGTATTCTTCCACCTGCAGTTTGCCTTTCCAGTAATATGCCCTCTTTCCTTGTTTGGTGTGGAAGTCTATCATTTCTCTCTGTTTGGTGGTGAGTTCTGCAGAAATCCTGATGTTGTCTCTACGTAACGATTCCCTTAAGTCTTGGTCTTGCAAAATGTCCAGTTTATCTGACCACCTGTGCATCTGCACAACTATTGGTCTTGGTCTGTCTGCCGAGTCATTCCATTCCCCCACTCTGAATGCCCGGTCAATATCATTGTGACTCCAGTTTCTTCCGTAGGTATATTGGTTCAGAACGTCAATGATTATGTCAGTTGTTGGAAATGTGTATGTACCTCCTTCTGGTATTCCTGTAAATCTCAAATTGCGGCTCTTCAGTCTACTACTTCATTCTGATGGACCTGTTCCTCCAATCTGTCGAGCCTTTGACTAATCAGTTCAAAATTTTCATTCACAACCGCAATATCTTCTATTGCAGTATTAATCTCCAACCTGTTTCTCTCAGAGATGCATGTTTCAGTGAATTAATGTCGGCGTTGAGTTTTCCTATTGCGCTATTGAATTGTTGGAGATTGTGACTAAGAATGTTACTGAGGTTACGGGAATGTAAATTCATCATTTGCATCATCTGACTAAAACGCCAGTCCATCATCTGTATCAGATTGCCACATCCATCACTTAACGAAGAAAGTCGTCATTTTGCTCTCTCAGTAGTATAATAGAAAGGAATAATGTTTCTCACACCGATGATAATTTGACAGCAGTTTTTAGTCAGATCGTGTGCCTATTTGCAACATCACAAAACGAAGAAAAGGATTCCTTGAAAGCGCCTGTTTTCCTTCAGTTTGTAAACACACCGTGCTATCACACGCGCGACACTGTCAACCAGTTGAACTCTGTCAACCAGTTGAACAACTTCACTAATCTCACACCAAGGACACACTCAGCTATCGTCAATCAATCACGTGCAAGTTGTACACTCAATGAACAACACGATCCGAAGTTTGAGCTGTACTCCAAGAAATCCCCTTCTTCATAATTCTTTGTAAAACTTAATGAAGCAAATTAGCCTTGATCTTGATGACTAACTCAGAAAGTATCCAAATCACTCCAATTGCCATATCTTTAAGTTCCTCCATGCAAAAGATTGCGACGATCAACACACTCCTAATATGTTAATATCTCATTTTTAACAGACGCTCACAAAACGTGTCTGATCAGTCTGATCTTCTTTTCCGAGACTCCCATGTGCACGAGAGAGAGAGAGAGAGAGAGAGAGAGAGAGAGAGAGACTCAAGACTCAAGATGGTTTATTCGTATTAGGCCTCAGCCCATCATGAAGGGGAATGTGAACATTTAACTGGATGAGGATATACAACAGATTCAAATTGATACTAATGATTATATTAATTGTGATTATGTAGACTTCAGTCAGTCATGATACCTCTGAGTTTAAATCTTTTATACAGAAACAAAGAAAGGTTACGTACATCTTCGGGTACAGTCGATGACATCAACAGACTCAATTTAAACAATGAAGGATGTCTATAATATTTGGGCTTAATTAACGTTTCACGTATATGCCTGAGTGCTGGGCAACAGAGAACAAAATGCACCTCATTTTCTTGGCTCTCAGTGCATAATGGACAACTGAAGTCATTTGACATAAACGTTTTATACCGATATCGATGAACTGCCAGCTCAGAAATCCCCAGCCTAAATCTAGTGGTAATATATTTCAGATGCTTATCAATATCAAAATGTAAGTAAGGTTTTTTTAAACTGTGATCACTGCAAAAAGTTCTATACATGGTGAATCTATCACTAGTTTGGATATGGTTGGACCAGGTTTGCCACCGACAGTCAATAAGCCTTTGTCGGAAGCTACATATAAAATCATGAACACTGCCGACACCTTGACTGGCCCAAACAAAACCAAATCCATATTTAAACAAGCATAAGCGAACGTTTGTGGCCCAGTTTTTCTTACCTCTTGCATCCAGGTCATACAACATATCATACGCTTTACACGGAATCCTGTAACTCTCCATTTGGATCAACTTAAGCCAGTAACGAATACACTGAACAGCAGAATTTATATATATATATAATGAATATCGATTCGTTTCACCATAAATAAGATCATTCGCTGTTCGCCTGTCCACCCCTAAAATTTTCTTCAAAGCAAATAAATGGACTGATTCACAGTGAATAACGGCATTATCTAGACCCCACAATTCAGAGCCATACTGCACAATTGGCTGTATCTGAGAATCAAACAGTTTCATGAACAAATTAAAAGAATTGTTATTTAAACACATACAACCTTTTCAGAAGATAAATCAGAACATTTTTAGCTCTGCTTGCAAGGTCTTTCCATGCAGCGGTAAAACTCAAGCGCGTGGAGAAGAATATTCCTAAGTATTTATACACATTTACTACAGGCAAAGTCACGCCATTATACGGCCATCTCTCTCTCACACTCAAATAGCCACCCTTCCTAAATACTATAACATTGCTCTTAATCATATTAACTTTAAGCTGAAGAGATGTTGCAGCACGCTGTAACTATTCAATTGAGTCTGCAAACCTGTAACTGTTTCAGCCATCAGAACGACATCGTCGGCCATCAACAGAATAAACAATTCAAATGCATCTAGCGAAAATCGAGCACAATGTCTTCCATTGTTAATTACTTCAACCGCTAATTCATTAATGAAAAGAGAGAACAGAAACAGGACTGCACGCATCTCCTGATCTTAAACCAGATGTGCAGGCAATGTTATCTGTTGTCAGAGAACCACATCGACTCTAGCTTTAACATCATTGTACATGCTCTTAATGCATTTAAGTAATTTACCTTTTATGCCATTTTTAAAGAGAACTGGCCAGAGAAGATTTCGATTAATCGTGTCAAATGCTTTTTCGAAATCAATAAATGTAACATAAAATTTCCCGGTTGTAACAAAACTGTTTCTGAATGAGAGCTAGTAAAGAAAACATGTGGTCGACTGTTGAGCATCCTTTCTTAAATCCGCTTGACACTCACCTGTGATGTTGTTTTCTTCCACCCATTCTTGCAATCTGTTATTTATTACTATACCAAATACTTTACCGCCAACATCGCTCAAAGAAATCCCTCTATAATTGTTTGGGTTATTAATATCACCTTTCTTGAAAATAGGTTGATAATAGATTCAGACCAGCTGTCAGGGAATTCACCATTATCAAACAATGTTAATAATTGAAGAAAAATGAACTACTTTATCGTTTGAATTCTTATAAAATTCTACAATAATACCATCAGGACCAGCTGCTTTACGGTTTTTCAGTTTTCTAAAAGCAAGCAGAATTTCTTCTTTAGGAATTGGACGATTCATGTAGCCTTCCGTTTCATCCTCTACTGAGTCCTCATTTATCAAATTATCAGTATCCGTATCCAGCAATGCTTTAAAATGTTGAAACCAGGAATTAATAGATATATTATTTCTAGGCTGTTTTCTTTTGAAAGATGCAATATGGATAACGTCCCAAAATTCTTTTTGGTTTTTCACTGATATATAAGTTTGTCTAACAATGCTTGGTTGAACTGTTTTCTCTTCCGCTTTAATAAACTTTTGTACTCACGTCTTGCAATAACATACTCATCTTTCTTTTTAGTTACTGAATCTACGTTCTCTTAAGATTTCACTGCACGACGAAATATCCACAATAATCTTCTAGTGTTTCTTTTACAAAGTTTACATTCTAAATCGAACCTTTTACCTGAAGTTCCATTGTTATTAAATGATGTTCGTTTTTTCATGGATTCAGCACTCTCTCTGATACAATTATTTAAAAAAACTTCAAAGCATCATTCACGTTAACGTCAAGTAAATCAATCGCAAGACCAATTTTGGTATGAATTTCTCCACTGCATAAAGTACTGACATATATATCTGCACACTTCTCATCCCACACAAATTTGTGCATGACATAATCCTCATCTTGCATACCGAGATCAGGAGAATGCACCTTCGGAAAAAACAACACATGCTGTCACTGGCAAATGGTCAGAATCAATACGATCAACAACTAATAATTCACAATAGTCATTCAATATCATAAAAAGTTTACGTGAAAAAACGAAATAGTCTGTGACACTGCTTCCAGAATCGGATATAAATGTGTAGCAACCTTCATTGTCGCCTTTGCACATGCCATTCAAAATGCACAGATCTAATGCAGTGCACATATTCAACAATGATTCCCATAATTGTTCAGAGTATGGTCATTTGATCGTCGAGTCAAACCAAGAGACAAATTATTGAATTGTGCATGAAAATCATTTTCTTCAGAGTAATCATGAGAGATATGAGACGTTCTACTGTTCAAATCACCATTTAAAATAACATGCACGTCATTCTGCAAAAGAAAGTCAGTTAAACATTCTTCAAGCATACTTATTCCATGGTCAATATCAAAATGAGTGTAGAAAGGAGATCCCTCTGGAGGTATACATGTACAAACATACAAAATATCTTTATCTAACCCAAATAAGTCATTATCAATCGAAAAGATGCAGCAATTGATATGGTCATATCGATACTTTTGATGTAAGGAAGAAGATCATTTCTTATTAAACAAACAAGTCCTCCAGACCGTCTACCATGTTTCGTGAATTTTACAGCAGGTTTACAAAAACAATTTGTATCCGGAAAATATGTCAGACTGACATTTCCTCAACGAATGTCTCAACTAAACAAACAAAATCAAATTCACAAACAAAAAAGAAACGAAACTTGAAATCACATAATTTTGATAACAATCCATTTACGTTCCACAGCAAGAAAGAGAAACGATTTCGTTTTGCAAGCAGCGAATGCTGCACGTGCTTGCTCACACTGTCACCTGATGGCACGACCTTACTGTCCTGGTCACACACCGCGGCGCTCAAATGTCAATGACAGGTGGGTCAGGTGAACGCACAAACAGTGCTCGGGGAATTTTGTTCCCTTGCTTGCTGCTTTCAGAGGAAAAAGTACATCTATAAAATCTATAAAATGGCCGGCTAATGTCCTACCTAGACTCGCGCAAACTGTCCCCATCACCAAGGAAGTACTTCTTGCCATCTATAAGCAGGTGGTCAAAAACCATTGTGGCTCTCTTCCCATCACTTCTGGCTTTTTTCAGATGGGGTGACAGTTTGCGCCTGATTTCCCTCACACGTAATGAGAAGTCCTCCCCAACAACAAAAAACATTTGTTCCTTGCAGCTTCTTTTTTACTTTAAGGATTTGAACTATGTTTTTGTAAAAGGAGCACCTCACAATGATTGGGGAATCCTGTCTGCCATTCAAGCGGTGAACTCTGTCAAATTCTACATCAGTTGTTATATCCAACTTATTAGTAATGACACCACGTAATTTGGCTTCACTTCTTCACTGGACTCGTTTTGATCCCTGGGTATTCCACAAAATATGAGATTGTTTCGTTCAGATCTGCCTTCAAGGTCGTCAGTCTTTTTTTTTCCAACTGTTCTACACGAGAGAGCAGATCAGAGTTTTCCTTTGACAAATTCAGTTTTTCCTGTTCAAGGTTTTCAACTTTATCTTTTAAGTTCGTCATATTGTTTTGCAAGTCAACATATTGTTCTCTCAGCCCTCTCACACACCGTTCCACCCTCATCAAGCTTACTGTTTGTTTCGGCGTTCTGGACTTTCATAGACTGCAACATGTCCATAACATTAGTAAGGTGGAGGTGTAGACTGCCCACTGCCCTGGGATGTCGCGGTCCTGTCCAGGCTCGTCCGTCCACTGCTGCCCAGTCGTGACTGCCTCAGGCTGTCCTTGGGTCCGGGGTTCTGCTCGACGTCTCCGCACCTCAAAAGCAAACTGCCCCAGAACAGCAGGTGAGGAGCAGGCCAAGGGTGACACCGTCTAGTCTGCTCCGAGGTGACAACATGGCGACTCGCGCGGCTTTCTTCTCTGTGGCCCTCTTCACATAAAAGATGTGAAGACTGGCAAGAAGGAGCCGCATGTCGCTCGGAAAGCGAGAGGGGTCGACGGCATGGTTCAGGAGAAGGCTGCTGGTGAAATATGGTGACTTGGATCAGCTTCTTTCTTCTTCAATCGGCCTGAATTAGCAGAGCGACATGACATGCGACTTGCACGCTCCATTGTCAGGTCACGACCCCCCGAGAGAGAGAGAGAGAGAGAGAGAAGAGAGAGAGAGAGAGAGAGAGAGAGAGAGAGAGAGAGAGAGAGAGGTTCATGAAGAAGGAGGCGTGACTAGACCTCTTGCGGACTAGACCATAATTATAAAACGCTACATCAATCCACAAGGCATGCGAGTCCATAGCGCGCAGGGCTACAGTTATACAAAGAAAGGAAAGAGAGAAAGAAAGACAGACAGAAAGAAAAAAAATAAGAACGAAAGAAAGAACCCAGATTTGGCAAGTGGATCAGATGGACCAAACAGAAACTCAACATATGTTTAGTTCGTTGTTCATTATGTCCAGGTAACTGGCCCATCCCCTTCCCACCTTATTCTCTCTCTCTCTCTCTCTCTCTCTCTCTCTCTCTCTCTCTCTCTCTCTCTCTAGCGCGCGCGCGCGCCTCTGTGTGTGTGTGTGTGTGTGTGTGTGTGTGTGTGTGTGTGTGTGTGTGAGTGATTGTGCGTGTGTGTGAGTGAGTTTTTTGTGTGTGTACATAAGCGCGTGCGCGCGCGCGCGCGCGCGCGTGTGTGTTTGTGTGTGTGTGTGTGTGTGTGTGTGGGTGTGGGTGTTCAGACTGTTTATTATATATTCTTGTATTTTTCATGGAGAGAGAGAGAGAGAGAGAGAGAGAGAGAGAGAGAGAGAGAGAGAGAGAGAGAGCAATTTCTTCTTTCTTCGATCGTTATCCATTGTTCCAGGTCACTGACCCAGTCTCTGACATGCTTGTGACCGAGCTCACACAACGGTGTCAGATGAACATCGCAGCTACCGTCGATGACCGCAAGACATGATGGAACGGGGAAGAAGAGAGGAAGGAGAGAAAGACAGCCCACATTCCAATCCAGTCCACCATTTATAATCCGCATCACCATTATAAAAAACAAAGTCGATGTTGTCTTCAAGGCAAGACATAAAAGGAAACCTGCTATTGCTTTTCTGCTCCTGGCAGGTCAACACCTTTTTTTAAGGAAAGAAATGTCTGACCGCCCTGTCTGAAGTACCCCCCTTGCATATCTCCTTTATCAATGTATTCATGTCGTTGTTTACTAGTCATAAACTCGCACATGGACATTCTATCTGAATCAACATTGAAATATACTCTAAATCAGCTTTAGGGGGAGTACTTCTGGGCCGGTCCCAGAAGTACCCCCCTTGCATATCTCCTTTATTAATGTGTTCAGGGTTGTTATTTACTGGTCATCAACTCTTACATGGACATTGTATCTGAATCAAGATTAAAAAGTAGTAGTGAATCAACTTTAGGGGTTGTACTTTTGGGCCTTTCCCAGAAGCACCCCTCTTGCATATCTCCTTTATTAATGTGTTCAGTGTTGTTATTTACTGGTTATAAACTCATACATGGACATTCTATCTGAATCAGCAATGAAATATAGTCTGAATCAACATTAGGGGGAGTACTTCTGGGCCAGTCCAAGAACTCCCCCCCCTCCCTTGCACATCTCCTTTATTAATTTGTTCAGGGTTGTTATTTAAAGGTCATAAACCCACACATGGACATCTTATCTGAATCAAGATTGAACTAAGTCTGAATCAACTTTAGGCAAGTACTTCTGGACTGGTCCCAGAAGTACACCCTTCTATATCTCCTTTTTTAATGTGTTAAAGGTTGTTAGTTACTGGTAATAAACTCACAACATGGACATTCTACCTAAATCAACATTGAAATATAGACTGATTCAACTTTACAGGGAGTACGTCTGGGCCAGTCCCATAAGTACCCGCCTTGCATATCCCCTTCATTAATGTGCTTTGGATTTTTATTTACTGACCATGAACTGATATATGACATTCTATCCGAATCATCATTTGAATTTTGAATGAATCAACTTAAGGGGCAGTCTTTCTGCCCCCCCCCCCCCCCTTCCCCAATGCACATCTTTATTAATGTGTTCAAGATTGTTATTTACTGATCTTTCATACATGGACATTCTATGTGAATCATTATCAAGAACTGGTCTGAATCAGTCTGAGAGGGAGTATTTTTGGGCCGGTCCCAGAAATACCCCCCCCCCCCCCCCCTGCAATTGTCCTTTATTTATGTGCTCGAGATTGTTATTCATAGGTCTAAAACACATACTTAACGTTCTTTCAGTTGCAGAAATTGTTATCTTGATTTTTTTTAATTGATTGTTTTTTTAGACAATGAGTTGCGATGGGGGGAAGACTTACCTAGACTGTTCAGTGTTTTGCTTAGTGTTTGATGTCATGTGTATCTGTTATGATGATTACTGATATGCCCATTGCATTTTCTAATATTTCTCAAATGTCTGATTTTGCATTATTATCATTTCATCACTATTATGATTATTATTAGTAGCTTTATTAACGTTAGATATTAACATCAACAGGGGAATGGGGGGGGGGGGGTACTTCCGGGACTGGTCCAGAAATACTCCCCCTTGATTCAGACTAGTTTTCAAAAACGATTTAGACAGAATGTGTATATACGACTTTATGAGTAGTAGACATTAACCCTGAGCAATTTCGTTCTGGAGATATGCATGGGGGTACTTCTGGGACCGGCCCAGAATTATCCCCCCCCCCCCCCCCCCCCGCCCCCTCAATGTTCATATATGAGTTTATGAGCAGGAAATACAACCCTGAACACATTAATAAAGGAGGTATGCTGGAAAGGTACTTCTAGGACCGGCCCAGAAGTACTACCCCTAAAGTTGATTCAGACTAGTTTTCAATCTTGATTTAGATACAATGTCCATGTAAGAGTTTATGACCAGTAAATAACAACCCTGAACACATTAATAAAGGAGATATGCAAGGGGGATACTTGTGGGACCAGCCCCCTAAAGCTGATTCAGACTATATTTCAATGTTGATTCCGACAGCATGTCCATGTGTGACTTCAAGACCAATAAGCAACGACCCTGAACACATCAATAAATGAGATATGCAGTGTGTGTGAGGGGGGGGGGGGGGGGGGAGGTACTTCTGGGACCAGCTGAGAAGTACTCTCCCTGAAGTTGATTCAGACTATATTTCACACTTGATTGAGATAGAATGTCCGTGTATGAGTTTATAACCAGTAAATAACAACCCTGGACGCATTAATAAAGGAGATATGCAAAAGGAGTACTTCTGGAACCGGCCCAGAAGTACTCCCCCTAAAGCTGATTTAGAGTATATTTCAATGCTGATTCACATAGAATGTCCACGTGCGAGTTTATGACCAGTAAATAACGACACTGAATACATTGATAAAGGAGATATGCAAGGGGGGTACTTCTGGGACTGGCCCAGAAGTACTCCCCCGAAAGTTGATTTTGACTCGTTTTCAATGTTGATTCAGATAAATGTCCGCGTGTGCGTTTATGACCAGTAAATAACAACCCTGAACACATTAATAAAGGAGATATGCAAGGGGGTGGGACCGGCCCAGAAGTTTTTCCCCTAAGGTTGATTCAGAATATATTTCAATGTTGATTCAAACAGAATGTTGATGTATGAGTTTATAATCAGTAAATAACAACACTGAACACTAAACAGTAAATAAATAGGGTAATTTTTTTGCTCCCATAAGCTCCCATTTTTGCTCTTATGGGGCAAAAATTACCCTATTTATTTACTTTTATTGTTTACTGTTCCCTGCCTCATTTCATTTTCAACACTGAACACATTAATAAAGGAAATATGCAAGGGGGTACTTCTGGATTGACCCAGAAGTACTCCGCCCTAAAGTTGATTCAGACTATATTTCAATGTTCATTCAGGTAGAATGTCAATGTATGAGTTTTATAACCAGTAAAAAAACACTGAACACATTAATAAAGGAGATATGCAAGGGGGGTACTTCTGGGATTGACCCAGAAGTACTCCGCCCTAAAGTTGATTCAGACTATATTCAATGTTCATTCAGGTAGAATGTCCATGTATAAGTTTTTTAACCAGAATATAACAACCCTAATCACATTAATAAAAGGAAAACATGCAAGGGGGTACTTCTGGGACCGGCTCAGTACTCCGCCCTAAAGTTGATTCAGACTAGTTTTCAATATTGATTCAGATACAATGTTCATGTATGAGTTTATGACCAGTAAATAACACTGAACATATTGATAAAGGAGATATGTAGCGGGGGTGGGTGGGGGTGGGGTGGGGGGTACTTCTGGGACCGGCCCAGAAGTACTCCCCCCTAAAGTTGATTCAGATTATATTTCAATCTTGATTCAGCCAGAATATCCATGTATGAGTTTAAAATCAGTAAATGACAATCCTGAACACATTAACAAAGGAGATATGCAAGAGGGGTACTTCTGGAACCGGACAAGAAGTAATCCCCCTAAAGTTGATTCAGACTGTATTTCAATGTTGATTCTGAAACAATATTCACATAAGTATTCATAAACGAAAAAAAAAAAAAACATTCCTAAGCTCTTTAATGCAGGAGATATGAAACTTGTACTTTTGGGCCTGGTCCCAGAAATACTCCCAACTTGCTACAGAAGTACTCAGGGAGGGGGGGGGGGGGGGGGGGGGGGGGGGGCGGTACATCTGGAGCCGCGCCAAAGTTACTCTCCCGGGAGTATATTTAAGCTGGGCCCAGACGTATTCCTGGGAGTCATTCGGGTGCCCAGGGGGAGGGGGGGGGGGGGGGGGGTCAGTTTGGGACTGGTACCAAAAGTACTCCTCTGTCTAAAGGAATCAGCGTTATAAGATAGTTACAGAAAACAAATATGCTGCTCTTCATAAGAGGCTCTGTCCGCCGGTAGTGTGTGTGTGTGTGTGTGTGTGTTGTGTGTGTGTGTGTGTGTGTGTGTGTGTGTGTGTGTGTGTGTGTGTGTGTGTGTGTGTGTGTGTGTGTGTGCGCGCGCGCGCGCGCGCGCGTGTGTGTATTTTGTGTGAGTGTGTCTGTCTGTGTGTGTGTGTGTGTTGTGTGTGTGTGTGTGTGTGTGTGTGTGTGTGTGCTCCTCGAAATGTATGCTAGTTTCGTTCCGGTTTCGGTTTCATAAAAGGATGCGTCACTGCGTGCAGACTAGTCCATTTACGCTACACTGCATCCGATAAGTTTTGAGACCACACTACGCATGATTTTAAGCTGATGAATAAATGAACTAACAACTAAGATGAGAGAATTGAAGAAGAGGGTCTCGTGGCTACGACTTAGCAAATGTCTGACAGACGCATTAGCCCAACGCGCTGGTCAGACCTTGAGTGCCTACCTACCATTGGTTTTTTTTGTTTTGTTTTGTTTGTTTGTTTTTTGTTTGTTTGTTTTGTTTTGTTTTGTTTTTTTTTGTCTTTTTCTTTTTTTCTGTATGTGTGTAGTAAATGTACTCATGTGAGTGTACGGATGTGTTGGCACGGGCCAATGTGTGTGCGTGGGCACATGTGTGTGTGTGTGTGTGTGTGTGTGTGTGTGTGTGTGTGTGTGTGTGTGTGTGTGTGTGTGTGTGTGTGTGTGTGTGTGAGAGAGAGAGAGAGAGAGAGAGAGAGAGAATGATTCATTTTATGTTTTTCCTCTAATTGTGATATTAGACGATTTAAAAAAAATCGTGCCGAAAGAGAGAGAGAAAGGGAAAGAAAGAGCGTATGTGCTTATGCGTGTGTACGCACACGTATGTGTGCCTGTGCGTGTACGCGCCTGTGTATGTATACATATGCGAGTGTGTTTTGAGTATGTGTGTGTGCATATGTGCGTGGTCATATGATGAATAATAATAATGGTAATTACAAAACACTTAAATTTTTCAATAAGTTTCAAAGGAAAAAAAAGTTAAAATTTTAAGAAAACCAATGAATCTAACACAACCATCAAGACACAGAAATTTAACCTTTCTCAGTCCTTGTCACTTTTGAACTTTGTACATTATTCCATCTTCCCTCCCACACATATCCCCCATCCCCGTCCCACACAAAAAGAGGAACTTCCCCAATGGAGTGCGCTCTAAACATACAAAAATCTCATATGTTAGAGCCGGTGACTCAGAGATGGCCTGTGCACTATTTTGCCTCAACGCTGAAATTGTTGTTTGCTTTTTTTCATGTCTTGACATGTAACAATATGATCACGTGTTATTTTCTCTTTACATAAAACACACTCTGTTTTTAACATATTTTGTTTTAAAAAGCATCAAGTTTCCCAACTGTACATCAATGAAAGTATATTTTTATTTAATAAACTAAAGTTGTATTGAATGATTTTCATATAAAACATATCAAACTGATTTTTTGTTGTCATGTTCTATCAGTCTATCTTTGAAAGTTTTCAAAATATGTGTTTTTTACTAAATTGCAATGCTCATGTACCGATAAGGAAGTTTAAGATCTTCAGAACCAGAGATATGTTTTGCTCCACACTTAGCTGCCCTATCTACTTTATCGTTATAATAAAAGGAACAGTGTGAAGGAATCCAACAAAAGGATTATTGGGTGCCTCTTTCAATAAGCATGTGGAACAAACAGCTCATCTCAATAATCATTTCAGGCCTAGTATGCAAATGAAAATATTTTAGCGCCCGAAGGACTGATTTTGAATCTACACAAAACAGGGTTTGAAATATTGTTTGGGGGAATTTGAAAGGTAATTCAAAGCCATAAGTATTGCTGCTAATTCAGCTGTGAATATGGATATGTTACATCCAATGTAAAAAGATTTCTCCACCCTCAAGTCTGGGATTAAGAATGCACAACCTGTTTGCTTACCAATGCATGAACCATCTATGTATACTTTTAACTGATTAGTGTATTTCTCGTCAATATGACACAGTATAACTTGTTTAGCATATTGATATTTTCATCTATTTTTTGTTTGTTGTTTTTTGGTGTGATCAATATCAAATGGACTTTTTTAAGTTCCCAGGGTGGATAGGACAAAAAGATGGTCTGTCTGGGAGAGAAAGCTATTTTTTCTAAAGAGACCCCAGAATCTGGAATTATTTTTTATGTATAAGTTCCTGTAGTTATTTGAGAAGTTATAGACTTTGTTCTTTTCGGAAAATCAGAATATGATCTTATTTTAATTTCTGATTTAACATGTGTTTTTTCTAGCTGTACTTCTAATGACACATTTACAGCATGTTGAATCTCTATAACCCATCTAGAGGAAGTACCTGAGCTTCATAATATGTACGTGACGATGATGCGTGCACAGGAAGTCCAAGGGCTAATTTCAATGCCTTACATTCAATACTTTGTATTTTTGTAATAGATATTTAGGCGCGTTAAAGAATATTTCTTGGGCATAAATTATTTTTTGATCTCATTAAAGATTTACATATAGTAATCACAGTAGCTGAATCTTGCCCCCACTTTTCTTTTAGAAATGATTTTCAGAAAGTTTGATTTTTTCCCCCTCGCCTTTGTTATTAAATATTCAATATGAAAGTTCCGTGATAATTCAAATGTAAAATAAACTCCTAAAAATTTAATCTCTGTTACGTACTAAGAGGAGTATCACCCAATGTGAAAAGATGCGTAGTTTCTGGATTAGGTCCACTATTAAAAAGAATTATATGTGTATTATTTTTTGGTTGACAGACTTAACCCATTTAGCTTCATATCATCCATCATTTTGTTTAGTTCTTTTGACGAATTTTATATTTCGTTGTGAATTTTTCTTTTTTAATGTTTCATCCATCCACATGCATATATCATCTGCATATTGGACAAGAACAACATTTTTTGACAATTTCTTTGGCAGATCATGCATTAATGACGAGAAGAGAAGTGGCGCTAATACTGACCCTTGAGGGATTCCCATTGAAAGTGTTCTACTTGTGAATGTTTTTCCTACTCTTGTTCTTATTAACATGTCCTTTAGAAAACATCTGACATAGTTATATATATTTCCTGTCAAGCCAATGTTTTTAAGTTTGTTCAATAGCTGTAAATGCCACACTTGATCGTAAGCATTATTTATATCGAAAAAGGTAGCAAGAACACATTTTCGACTAGCAAACTATTTCTTTATATTTTTGATAATTTTACGAAATTTCTAGTAGGGATTGACCTTTCTGGAAACCTGCTTGATTCATTGGTATGATGTTATATTTTTCGCAGTAATGTACAAGTCTAGTCAAAACAATTCTGTCTGAAAGTTTACATACATATGAACTTAATGCAATTGGTCTGTAATTCTTAGGATCCTTTGTAGATTTTCCTTGCTTATGAATTGGGACAACAGTCGACTGTTTCCCATTTTTTTGCATAACACCACTGCTCCAACACGTACTGTATAATTTATGAAGAAACTCTACAAAATGTTCAGGCAAACTTCTTATCATTTGATTAGATATTGATATTGCATCTAACCAATAGATGATTTTCTTAATGGTATGGATCTAATGGCTTCTTTTACTTCTTGAATAGTTATAGGAGCATTGATATTGTTACTATTGTCTGCTGCAGATTCATCCTGTGCTTTACTACCTTCTTCTTTCTCTCTGTATAATTGGTCAAAACTTGTGTTAGACCTTCAGAGCGGCTTACCTCAGCAAACATGTTTACAAAGGCTTCTGCTTTCTCATCAGCACTAGGAAGACTGTTGTTATCTTTTTTTATAGGGTACTGTGGCGATGTTAATCCATTTTTCATAGCTTTCAGTTCCTCACACACTTTACCAATATCTTTATGACTTTTAGCTTCAAATTACAAAATTCATTGCAATGCTGCAGCTTTGCATCATTATGACATCTTCACTTTCTTTATTTGCCTTTTTCATTTCTTTATGACTACTTCCTGATCTCTTTTTACAATAGATCTTGAATGTTTCTTTTTTCTTTTTTTTTTTCCAGTTTCACATTTTGTGTTCCTCCATACATTTCTATTATGGCTTTTTTTTTACTTTGTGTTTTTTATCTTCGGGATCGACTTGTCAGCTGCTGCTAAAATATATATTACAAAATGCATTGTATTGTCATCTACATTTTCATTAGCTGAGAACACTATGTCTATATTGCTAAGATTGATTTGAAAAAGTGACCAATCTGCATTAAGATAGATTTGAAAAAGTGACCAACCTGCATTTTTTTTTTGTAAATATATTTTAGAATAATATCTTCTGAGATTTCCTGTTCTAATATGTCATTCAACGATATTATTACTGGATTATGATCTGATCCCAGTGGATTATCTCCTGTTTCCCCCATTGAGTTTACTACAAGTGACGGAGATGTAAAGGTTAAATCAATGGCTGAGGGGTTATGGGTGGCTATATCTGGAATGCGAGTAATGTTTCTATTATTTAGCAAATATAGATCAGAATTAGCTATGTTATCTAATAATCTATTACTTGTAACATAAGAGCAGCCATGGTCCTTAGAAGGAGCATGTGCGTTACAATCTCCTCCAATAACCCATTTGTCTCTTTTTTCTTGGAACCCTTTTAGCCATTCTGTATTCATATCATCAGGTCCTTTTGGAGGGTAAAACTGAGGCAATGTTCAATATCAAAGAAGAAGTAAATTTAACAATTGCTGCACAGTATGAAGCAGAAGGGATGTTACTGGATACTGGTGGAGTTCTTTCACAAAAAATCGAGGCCTTCAAGCACATAGATAGCTTTTTGTATTCAGTCCGCACATTGTTCATAAACTGGGGGGGGGGGGGGGGGGGGGGGGGGGGGGGGGGGAATCCAGGTAAATGTGGTAGATTATCACTGTTGACATTTAGTGATTGTAATAATAATACGTGAAACTATTTATTCCAAGATATTGATTCAAGTATGATATATTTTTTGTTATGGGGCGACAATTCCATTAAAGAAGCTTAATAGTTGGTCTCTTTCTTTGTTGTCATAATAAAGATGTATATTATCATAATAAGTGAAGTGTCTGAGAAATTCCTTTCTAACGTGTATTAACAGGAAAGGACATGTACGATAAGACTTAAAACAAGAATTGTGAAACAGAAATGGAAAATAATAAACTTAAATAGTCTTCAGTAATAAAATTCAAATTGTAACGTTAACAAGTGAGGTGGAGGTATATGACTGGGCTCCACTACATAACTAGATTTCAGTCAATATAGAGACTTGAGAGAGATATACTCCCGAACATTTAGAGCATTTCATAGGGGTTCCACCAAGGTCCCCTTTCGTCCTGATACAGCATCTGAGGACCCCAACACCCTGGATGGGGAGGAAGACGGCGAGATAGCTTCTTGGGCTTTTCCAAAGGAGGTCTCGTAGATGCCGGCCAAGGTTAGCTGCCAGGATCGATGATCCTCTGGTGGTTGGATGCAACCCGTCTCTCCCGTAGTCACAGAAGTTCTTGTGAGGTACGAAAGGAATAATTTTGTCAGCCAGCAGTTCTGTTCTTACAAGGGCATTGAACGATTCACGTTTAGCATCCAATTCAGCATCTTCTATTGCAGTTGCCAGACTCACAACAATGTGTGATGATGGGTGTTTCACTTTGATTTGTTTGACTGCTTTTGTGAAATCTTTGCTGACTATTTCTGCGTCCTGTGTTTTCAAATCATTGATACCACAGTGAATTACTATAGCGTCTGGTACTTCTCTCTCTCTCTCTCTCTCTCTCTCTCTCTCTCTCTCTCTCTCTCTCTCTCTTCTCTCTCTCTCTCTCTCTCGTATTGATTCTGACCATTTGCCAGTGACTGCAGGTGTTGTTTTCCCAAAGCAACATGTACCTGATATTTGTACGCAAAGAGAGGATTGTGTTATATACAAATTTCTGTGGGGACGACAAGTGTGCTGATAAATATACCAGTATTTTGTGTAGTGTTGAAATATGTACCAACATTGACCTAGCGCGATTAATTTAATTGATGTTAACGTGAACGATGCTCTTAAAGCTTTAATGATTGTATAAGAGTAAGTGCTGAATCCATGAAAACACGTATATCATTTGATAGCAATGAAAATTCAAGTAAATGGTTTGATTTAGAATGCAAACTTTGTAAAAGAAATGCCAAAAGATTGTTGCAGATATTTCGCCGTTCTGTAAAATCTGAAAAGAAAAAAGAATTAATTATCGAGAAAAGAAATGAATATGTTATTGCCAGACGTGAGTATAAAAACTTATTAAAGCGGAAGAAGAAGCAATTCAACAGAGCCTTATTGGACAAACTTATATTGACTGTGAGAAATCAAAAGGAATTCTGGGACGCTGTTCATAATGCATCTTTCAAAAGGAAACAGCCTAGAAATAACATATCAATTGACTCTTGGTTTCAACATTTTAAAGCTTTGCTGGAAACGGATGCTGACAACATAGTAAATGAGGACTCAGTTGAAGACACGGAAGACTATATGAATCGTCCAATCTCAAAAGAAGAAATACTGCTTGCTTTAAGAAAATTAAAAAATCGTAAAGCAGCAGCTGTCCCGACGGCATTATTGGCGAGCTCTTTAAGTATTCGAATGAACAGGTTATACATTTTTTCTGGAAATTATTTAAAAATTATTTGATGATGGTATATTCCCTGACATCTGGTCTGAATCTATTATTCAGCCAATTTTTAAGAAAGGTGACATCAATAAACCCCAATAATTATAGGGGAATTTCTTTGAGTGACATTAGTAGTAAATTATTTGGTATGGTGATAAATAGCAGATTGCAAGAATGGGTGGAAGGAAAACAATATCACAGGCGAATATCAAGCTGGATTCAAAAAAGGATACTCAACAGTCGACCACATGTTCTCTTTATTAGCTCTCATACAGAAGCAGTTCTGTTACAATCGAAAACTTTATGTTGCATTTATAGATTTCGAAAAAGCTTTTGATACGATTAATCGAAATCTTCTCTGGCCAGTTCTCTTAAAGAATGGTATTAAAAGTAAGTTATTTAGATGTATTAAAAGCATGTATAATGATGTTAAAGCAAGAGTTAGATGTGGCTCTACGTTTACTGATTACATTACCTGCACATCAGGATTAAGACAAGGAGATGCTTGCAGCCCTGTTCTGTTCTCTCTTTTTATTAACGAATTAGCGATAGAAGTTATTAACAATGGAAGACATGGTGCTAGATTTTCACTTGACGTGTATGAATTATTATTCTGTTGTTGGCTGATGATGATGTTGTTTTGGTGGCGGAGACAGTTACAGTTTGCAGACACAGTTGAATAGCCTGCAGAGTGCCGCTCTATCTCTTCAGCTTAAAGTTAATATGACAAAAAGCAATATTATAGTCTTTAGGAAGGGTGGCTATTTGAGTGTGAGAGAAAAAATGGTTGTATATGGTGGTGTTACAATGCCTGTAGTTAAATGTGTACAAATACTTAGGAATACTTTTTTCAACGCGCTTGAGTTTTTTACTGCTGCATGCAAAGACCTGCAAAGCAGAGCTAAAAATGTTTTGATTTATCTTTTGAAAAAAGTTAAACATGTTAAACAACACAACTCCTTTAATTTATTCATGAAATTATTTGATTCTCAGATACAACCAATTGTGCAGTATGGTTCTGAAATATGGGGCTTAGAAAATGCTGTTGTCCATTGTGAATCAGTTCATTTATTCGCTTTGAAGAAATTTCTAGGAGTAGACAGACGAACACCAAATGACCTTGTTTATGGTGAAACAAATCGCTACCCAATATATATAAATTCTGCTGTCAAGTGCATTCGCTATTGGATTAAGTTGATTCAAATGGAGAATTACAGGATTCCACGTAAAGCATATGATATGTTGTATGACCTAGACGCAAGAGGTAAGAAAAACTGGGTAACAAACATTCGATTGAGTTTTTGTTTAAATATGGTTTTGGTTTTGTTTGGACGAATCAAGGTGTTGGAAATGTGCGTGGATTTATACGTTGTTTTCAACAAAGGCTTATCGACTGCCGATGGCAAACTTGGTCCGATCATATTCAAACTAGTGACAGGTTCAGTTTGTACAGTACTTTTTGCAGTGACCACAGTTTAAAGCCTTATTTACATCTA
>JADBJO010000912.1:379599-384599 GCA_016801955.1 Conus betulinus | reverse complement strand
CCATTTTTAAACTTCATAAACAAAAATGCACTAATTATTTCATAATTTGTGGATTACGCAGAGAACAGTTTTGCTTTGCTTTTGTGTGTGTGTGTGTGTGTGTGTGTGTGTGTGTGTGTGTGTGTGTGTGTGTGTGTGTGTGTGTGCAGCACCCATAATTGCACCACTGTTTTGATTTTTCGCAGAGTCTGCTGCATTGCCACATTTCTGTCTGTATCAGGTCTTCTCACCTCGGTACGACTGACAAACGTTGTGGCACTGTCTGGCTGTAAAACAAAAAATGTGCAAGTTGCTTGATTCAGATGTCCTAAAGCTTTTTCATTAAACGAAAACCAATCTTGACGAAATTAGAAAATATTTGGCCATTGGCAGCATGATGCATTCCGTTGCTTCACAATTATTGTTTACATCATTTGGAATATCGGTACGTTGATCACGTCATGAGGTTAACTATCATGCAAAATGGCGATCTGTGACTCACGATGACAGTAATTATGACATGGACAGACCTGTTTCGTGGCGAAGGGTCGCATTTATTCATTCATTTATCGCCGGCTGATTATAACGGCGAGTAATGGTGATTCTGTTGCAGGTCTGTCGCATTGCATCTTTACTTATATTGTTGGAATGGGGACAGAAAAGAGTTATGCGGTCTTCGTGCCTTAGCGTTTCGTAACCTATCATTACTATGCGTGTGCAGCATAAGTGTGTGCGTGTACGGAGGTCTGCTTACATCCACAAAAGTGAGTGAAGTGTGCACCTATGTTGGTGGGAACTAGGAGAGGATTTGTGCGGACAGATTTGGGCGCGCGCGCGCGCGCGCGCGTGTGTGTGTGTGTATGTCTGTGTGTGTCTGTGTGTGTCTGTGTGTGTGCGTGTGTTTGTTTGTGTGTGTGTGTGCGCTCGCGCGCGCGCGCGCGCGCGCGCGTGTGTGTGTGTGTGTGTGTGTGTTTGCAATTTTTTAGACGTATGTGTGTGTGCGTGCATTCATAAGTCTGCATTTGTGCGCTTGCGTGAGTACATGTGTGTGTGTGTGTGTGTGTGTGTGTGTGTGTGTGTGTGTGTGTGTGTGTGTGTGTGTGTGTGTGTGTGTGTGTTCTGAATAGAAGCATTCTGTATTTTTCAGATTATCATCCCTGTCTCTCCAACCACACAGGAAGCCAAGAGACCCCTCAGGACATAAACTGTAACTGAACAAACAGAACACATACACACACAAACAAAGCCGAACAATGGCCAACCTCTTGAGCGCTCGACGAAAGAAGCAGAAACGCCGACAAACGCGGTGAAGACGAAGTGGACATTTATGCCATAGACGACAGCGCCGAACCTGCGGAGCGCAGGCATGGCCCGGGGGGCAGCAGACCAGGACATGACCGTCACCATTACCAAACAGATGAACGAGCTCGGGTTCATGGGCTGGATTCTGGGCGACACGCGGACTCTCCCCCAGGGACGCCGCCTTCTCCTTACGCAGGGGAGCTCCGCCACCTGGAAGGGGAGCCGAGACGCCCGGGACTGTTCCGGAAGAGAGACGAGCCCAACAGCCCCACCGAGGACGTGGAGATGGTGGTGATGCGGCAACCGGAACGTCATCTCCATCGTCACCGGCCGAGGTACGTCACGTCGCCGTCGACGGTCAGCGAGCACGTGGTGGAACGTCGCTCGGCCGGGACTGTTCGGGCCAGCGCGTACAGCACATTGAGCATGAAGAGCTGGAGCGAGGTAAACGCTGAGATCAGCGTCTTCATGAACGACCTCAACAAGGTCAGCCATTTCCTTCTTTCGTCTTGTTTGTTTTCAGGATGAGTCGTCAGGGGTGGGGGGGGGGGGGAGCAAGGGGGGGGGGGGGGGGGGGGGCGGTAGCCTGCTGTTTATACACTGTCCCCAGTAGTCTTAATTCCTAAGTACTGATGGCATTTTATACGGAGATATGAAAAGACCTTTTCGTGGAGCAAACAAGCTGGTATTTCTGATCTCTAACGCAGACGAACGTCGCTCAAATTCTTGCAGAGTGCCTTTTAAGCGCTTGGTAAACGTGTTACGTGGCTGGTGGACCGTTTAATGCCTTATCTGTCTGTCGGGGGGAACTTGTTTTCATTGGAAACAAGGACAGAGAAATTGTCATCTTTGAACCAAAGATTGCTTGGTGAGGTGGTCTATGCTTCTCGTCATTCATCCCCCACGTCAAGATTTGGAAGCAAAACCTCGATGACATTTAAACAGATGTCCAGTAACACATGAGCAGAGTTTACCAGAGTTTATTGTTCGCGCAGTTCGCACTGTGCTGGAAACAGTTTGTTGTGTATGTCCGATCATTTGTTTATTGATTCTGCGGTCGTCTGGATTACCCTGCCAGGTGGTTCGCCACACTCAGTTTTAACGGGACTGCATTCGTTTTCTGTTGAACGAAGACTGCTATAGTAAAAGTTTGTAATGGTGAAGATTGTTATTTTAAAAGTTTGTATTGGCTCAGAACAGTTCCCATGCACGCGCGCACGCATACAACGGCATGCATGCGCGAGCGCACATACACATAATACACACACGCGCGCGGGTGCACACACACACACATACACGTACACATATAAAACACATGCGCGCACGCACGCACGCACGCACACAAGCACGCACACACACACGCACACACACACTCACACGTAAGCACACACACACACACACGCGCGCGCGCGCGCGCGCGCGTATAGAGCGTGCGACAGAGATTAAAAAAAAAAGATAAGTTGACACAAACATGTGAGATTCGGTGCGAATGAGAAATGCCAGTCATTATATAGTCTTAATTCTCTGAGTGTGAACAGGTGCTCGTGCACGCGAGAGTGCATGAGTGAAAAGACTTACTGCAATCGCGTATATGTCAGTATATTCGTGGGGATGGGGGTGGGGGTGGGGGGGTTAAAATTAAACATCTGAAGTTTGTACGAAATGTACCGATTTCTCTTATCGTTTGCAGCTGTGTATTTTAGATAGCAATTTTTTAAAATGCATCTTTCGTCTTCCCACTGGAAATAGTAGTAGTAGTAGTAGTAGTAGTAGTAGTAGTAGTAGTAGTAGTAGCAGTAGTAGTAGTATAAGGAGGAGGAGGAGGACCAGGAGGAGGAGGAGGAGGAGGACCAGGAGGAGGAGGAGCAGCAGCATCAGTAATGGTAGCAGTGATAGTAGCAATAGTAGTTGCAGTTTATGATATGGATAGCAGTTGTTTTTGTGTGATTATCCAAGCATCGATTCAAGACAAATTACTAATTCTAAACGGATATGTAACTTCTTTTAGGTAACAGCAAACCATCCTACTATCCCATCTCCATCCTCCCCTCCCTATCCCCCCCCCCCCCCCCTCCGCTTCCCCATACTACAATAAAAAAAACGTATTGTCAGTCTGTGTTTATCTGTGCGCTTGTTTGTTATGTTCTGATACGTTCGTATATTTCACTCAGGTTCTGCTTCAAAACCGAAGCTTCAGTTTGCTGTTGTCTGTGATAATGTCTGAAAAATGAAAGCTTCAAACCATCCACACGATCTGTTAGATTCACTACCGCGCCGAACATGTTTTCTTCCTTTTGCCTTGTCATCGCACAGTTTGAGTTGCTGTTTTTTTGTTATTCAGATGGTTTTGCTCTTGTGTTACAGCATTTCAAGCCCATCTTTGACAAAGTGAGTACACTGTGCGGGCTCGGCACTGTGTGTGTTCGTGAAGTGTAGAGAGCGTGTTTAAGGCTTGACAGGGTTTTTTTTTTCTTTCTCTTTTTTTTTTTGTTTTTGTTTTTGTTTTTTGTTTTGCTTTGTTTTGTTTTTGCATGCGGGCCTCTCATTTGCATATGTGAAGAAACTCTTCTGCAGGGTTCAATCCTAGTTTGTCTAATATTTACCTTTTTTCATTCACCACCCCACCCTTTTTTGAGTGTGTTGTGTGTGGTGTGTGTGTGTGTGTGTGTGTGTGTGTGTGTGTGTGTGTGTGTGTGTGTGTGTGTGTGTGTGTGTGTGTGTGTGTGTGTTGTGTGTGTGTATTATTGTGTGTGTGTGTGGTGTGTGTGTGTGTGTGTGTGTGTGTGTGTGTGTGTGTGTGTGTGTGTGTGTGTGTGTGTGTGTGTGTGGTGTGTGTGTGTGTGTGCGTGTGTGTGTTGTTGTTGTTGTTGTTGTCTTCAATTTAACGTCTTTCCACATTAAGTGATATTAGACGAGTGTTAGTGTGTGTGTGTGTGTGTGTGTGTGTGTGTGGTGTGTGTGTGTGTGTGTGTGTGTGTGTGTGTGTGCTAGTGTGCTAGTGGTGTGTGTGTTAGTGTGTGTGTGTGTGTGTGTGTGTGTGGTGTGTGTGTGTGGTGTGTGTGTGGTTAGTGTGTGTGTGTGGTGTGTGTGTGTGTGTGTGTGTGTGTGTGTGTGTGTGTGTGTGTGTGTGTGTGTGATTCACTCATCATCTCTCTCTCTCTCTCTCTCTATCTCTCTATCTCTCTCTGTCTGTCTCTGTCTCTCTCCTCTCTCTCTCTCTCTCATTCTCTCTCTCTCTGTCTGTCTGCCTGTTTATCTGTTGGTGGCGGTCCGTCTGTCTGTCTGTCTTTTTCTCTCTCTCTATCTATCTCTATCTAGAGAGCAGATCTCTCTCGCTATCTATCTCCTACTTGATCTCAGTGTTCAGAGAGATCTATCTCTCTCTCTCTCTCTCTCTCTCTCTCTCTCTATAAGCGTGAGGGTTATAGAGAGATCTAGCAGATGATCTCTCTCTCTAGATCTCCGTATCTCTCCCGGTTCCTGTCTCTCTCGCTCTCTCAGTTCGTGTTCATCTCTCTAGCTCTTTCTCCTATCTCTATCTCTTATTCGGTTCTCTATCTAGATCTCTCCTATCTCTTCTCTCTCTCTCTCTCTCTCTCTCCTCTCTCTCTCTTCGTTGTTCTCTCTCTCTCTCTCTTCGTGGTTCTCTCTCTCTCTCTCTCTTCTCTCTCTCTCTCTCTCTCTCTCTCTCTCCGTGTTCTCTCTCTCTCTCTTCGTGT
>JADBJO010000912.1:337099-362099 GCA_016801955.1 Conus betulinus | reverse complement strand
AGATAGATTATATCCTTGTGAAGAACCAGTATACGTTTGCCATTAGTAGGGTTAACACAAGGACACCTATCAGAGTTGATGATGGTAGTGACCACGGCCTTTTGTCATGATGAACTTTAAAGAAGAAGAGAAGAATATTTTAAAAAGCCCTCTCAAATAAAATTTTGACAAACTGAAAGATACTAATATCGCTGAACAGTTCCATGTGGTCGTAGATGGAAAATTCGTCCCACTAGTTTTAGAAGAAGACCTTGAAGTGCTCACAAACGTTTCAAGTGATGGCTGAAACATCAGCTGAGGTCATAGGAATACGCAGAAAGAAAATCGAAACTGTGGGTCGCAAACAGCATATTGGAAATGCGTGTGGCGCTACTCTATATCTTTTTTCACGTAAACCCGATTTATTTCTGAAACACTGTGAGATGTAATTATTCGAAGAATGAGAGCAGATTAAGGTCATGCGTGCAGGCCAGTTAGACAATCACATGTTCGTTTCCACGCCAAGAAAGCTTATACATGATTGTCTCCGATTTTGCGCACCTGAAGAATTCTCAGATAGTATCATAAACTTAAAATTCGTCCAATTAAAAATGGCACTCAAACACAGAGAAAAATTTATATTCTGCACATTCTTCGTACCCTTCGATTGTAACTCAAGACGTTTACCCCTTTTATGAATTTTTCTGTGAGTAATCTCTCAAAGTCAGTGTGTGATACACGCCATTTTTTTGCGTATTGTTAATCCTTGTTCCGCATGCACAGTAATCCTTTCTTCTTGCAGTGGTCGTAGAAATAGGACTGGCCGTAGTGCGGTGTGTTGCCTTCGACGAGAAACTCCATGAAATATCTGCTCATTTCGGTGGATTTGTCACAGGTGAGGCTACAGTTGTGTCGAAGTAATATGTCTTTTTTCTTTATGAAGAAATGGCGTTGTTTTCTTTTCTTTTTTTGTGTTTTCTTTTTTTTTTTTTTTTGTCTTTCTTGTAAAATCGAGACTCCCTCTCTGTCTTTCCCTCAGTCTGTCTGGATGCAAGCTTGAAAAAGGAGAGAGTTTGCGCACGTGCTCACCATGTGTGTGTGTGTGTGTGTGTGTGTGTGTGTGTGTCACAAAATCACCTTTCCTCTATCTCACAGTCGATGTTCCCAGGTTTCTGCATTCCTCTTTTGTTTGTTTGTCGTTTTTTTTTTGCTTTTTTTGTGTTCGAAACTTGAACTCTCTTCTTTCCCTCTCCCCACTGCATGTCATAATCTTTGTTGAAAATGTGCCCCTAGTTCTGCTCAGTCCACCAGCAACACAGTTTCAGTTCCAGTTTCATCAAGGAGGCGCCACTGCGTGCGGACTAGTCCCATATACACTACACCACATCCGCTAAGTTTTGAGACCACACTACGCATGATTTGAAGCTGATGGATAAATGAATTAACAACTAAGATGAGACAATAGAAGAAAAGGTTCTCGTGACTACGACTCAACGGATGTCTGACCTACGCATTAGTCCAACGCGCTGGTCAGACCTGAGAGTGCCTACCTACCATGGTTTTTTTTTTTTTTTTTTTTTTTTTAATGCGTGTGTAATGAATGTAAATGTGTGTGTGGGCATGGGCACGTGTGTGTGCGTGGGCGCATGTTTGTGTGTGTGTGTGTGTGTGTGTGTGTGTGTGTGTGTGTGTGTGTGTGTGTGCGCGCGCGCGAGCGCACGCGCGCGCAGGCGTGTGTGCACATTTGTGTGTGTGTGTGTGTGTGTGTGTGTGTGTGTGTGTGTGTGTGTGTGTGTGTGTGTGGGCGTGCGCAGAGGTGCGTGTGATGTGTGTGTGTGTGTGTGTGTGTGTGTGTGTGTGTGTGTGTGTGTGTGTGTGTGTGTGTGTGTAATTTATGGGTTTGCGTGAGCACACGTATCTGCATAATGATAGGAAACGCAACCCCCGCACATGCTGCACATGTTGTCTTCTTGTGTCACTACAAGACAAAATTTGAAGAAGTATCTAGCGTTGTTGACTTCAGGTGCATTTCCGAGGGGTACCGCCAGTACAGCCCGCATCGGCTGTCCACGTGTCGTTACCTTTGTTTAAAAACCTGTTACCACTGCTGTTCGATCCAGATGCATTTCCAAGCGGTACCGCTGACACAGACCCCCATTTGCTGTACGTGCTGCCTGTATGTGCAGGGCTCTTCCTGGGCATCCCCGTGCTGAAGAACATCAACAAGCACGCCTGGGAGACCGGCCTGGGCTGGGTCACTCTGGTCATCTTCCTCCTCGTCTGCACATTCGCTGTCTTCTTTAACAGCTTCTTTGACGAACGCTATCCCCCAACGGAATGGGATTAAAGCTCAACCCGTGCTGTGCTCATGTTGTTTTTTGTGATCTCTTGCCTATTCCTTGGCGTTTTTCCAGTTGGGCTTTTTTTTTTTTCAGATGTTACCTGATCTCTCCATTGTTTCCCTGGTGCGTGGTTGCCATTGTTAGGACAGGGGGATGCCTTCATTGCTTGGAACTAAGTTTATCTATGATTCACATATCGTATGAAGCTATTTAAAGAAAGGGTTTCCTGTGGAAAAGGGTGCAATGTGTTCACAATTGTAGGCTTACGTAGCAGAGCATAGTAAATTGAGTTTTTAACCCAAAACAGGCTTAATGAAAAAAATGTAAACATTTTCAAAATAAAATTTTTGCTGGAAACACAGGCAGGCACTTCTTACGATATCTGCGACAGATGTATGTTACAGATTCCGTAAAGATACGTTCTAACCGATTTTATTTAAGTTAGGAATATCATGATTGTTTTGGACAAAAGACACATGCGCATACTCAGTGACTGTTATCTGTGTATCCTTGCACAAACCATAGCTTTTTTGTCATACCACCCGCACTTCTCAAAGGCGAATGTATTTCAATCATTATTTCATATTTTACACTGCTTTAGTTGGTTATAAATTGCCTATGCTTGATTAAAAAGGTGGAATAAAATGTTCAGTCACCTGAATATCAGTGCCCGTGCCCAGCTTAGCGTATGGTACAGTTATTTACTGCTGGAAAATGCAGCAGAAAGCCAGCAGGGAAGCAACCGAGACAAAACTAAAGATGTCAAATATTCTTGCTGATAGAAATAACATATTGTGTGTTTTGCCCATCTGTACATCGTGGAAAAACCCAGTATGTTGCTTTACTGTGATAAACTTATTTTTATATGATTTTTTATATTCCATATTATACGAATTATCATAATGAATACATAAACAGTGCCTATTCTCTGCTAGAGTCCAAACTCTAAGCGCTTTACAATCCACACTCGTTTACACATATCAGACGTTTTTGGGATAATTTCCAGTGTGTACATTGTCAACAGATATGTGCCAGATTGATTTTGTTGAAGAAATATACACACCGTTAAGTGAAAATGGCAGGTTATAATTTTCATCAAACAAGTAGGGTAACGAACAATCTAATAGTGGGAGAAAACAAGCGCAGGTCAACAACCCCTTCCATCACCACAGCATTATGGACTGTGGTGTGTCTCTATTTGACGCCAGGGGCACAGACACAACCAGCCGTGTCTCCCAGATGAGTCCGATCCAGCGGACGAAAGGCCAAGGAGCAGGCAGTACAAATAGATCTGTCTTCGAGAGGGATTACGATGGTTCCCTCATGCAGCTAATGAAGAGAGTTTTCATATTTAAAATAATTTTCTTAATTTTATGTTCCCATTTTCTTCATCTTCCAACCCCCCCCCCCCCCCTCCACCTTAAGTTCTTAAGTTCAAATCTTTGTAAAGTCATTACTGTGATGATGGAGGGGTTGTTGGCTTGCACTTGTTTACCCCCACTAGTAGATTGTTCGTCTTTGTGTTTGTCTGACTTTATCTACGTTTAAAAGGTTGTGCCAGTCTTGAATAAAAGTTACTCTGAGTTAGGTTTTTTTTTGCATGGGAGCAAGAGTTACCTTCTTGTTTATTGTTTACTGTTCTCTGCCTCATTTCATGTTCAATTTTGATTTTCATGTCAAACTGGCCCTATTTTGTTTCCTGACGACCGACATGTTCCGTAGTGTGATGGGTGTGATGTGCTGTTGTTATGGTTGCTTTTTTTTTTTTTTTTTTTAGCAATATCTACGATTCTGTGTAAGATTCTTTTTAAACATAAGCATGTGTTGACTTTGGTAAATATCCTTGAAAAGGCAGCATTTTCATGCAAAGCTGATACAGATGAGTTCATTGATCATTTCGTGTACACTATTTACATCTGTATGTATGTTTTGGTTTTTTTTCTTTTTTTTTTTTTTCTGAAAAAATCGCTTGCGTAAATGGAGAAGGTGGTACATGGTGTTTCGGGATGCTTATTTGTACACGCGCATAATCGTGCACATGAAGGTGTGCTTGAAAGATTTTAAACATTGATGTAAAAGTGTTGGTTTTTTTCGTTCTGATTTGTGGACTATGACATGTCAGACGTGTAGGAATTTCAATTCTTGATCAAGTGATAGCAGTGTCTTACAAGTCGATGAAGATAAAATATCTGTCAAAAAATGTTTTTGCGCATTAAGCACGGACTTGAGAAACGAGATTTCTGGTAATGTGAAATGTTTTACTTTCTGCTGTCTGTGTCAGTAGCCCTCTTTTGGGGGTGCACGTGCATGAGTGTGCAGGCACGCGCGTGCTTGTGTGTGTGTGTGTGTGTGTGTGTGTGTGTGTGTGTGTGTGTGTGTGTGTGTGTGTGTGTGTGTGTGAAACAAACTTTTATAGATGAATGCAATGAGATGATTTTCATGAAGAATGTGTTTAGAAGACTGGACAGGTGCTAGTTCGTGCTCTTAGATTAAATGAAGTATGTGTGTGTGTGTGTGTGTGTGTGTGTGTGTGTGTGTGTGTGTGTGTGTGTGTGTGTGTGTGTGTGTTGATAACCATGCTATGGCCTCCGAAGTCGGCTTGGCTACATACAGGTAAAGAAGTTCACGGTTATATGCAAACCTTGTTACAGTGTGTGGCAAACTCGTTGGATATGTCTTCAGCGTTGTTTCTTTTTTCCTTACTGTTTCTTCTCCATGAGGTTTTGTATGTTCTCTATTTTTCAACCTTCTTCCGGGGTCTTTGTCTGCATTCAAGTCGCATAATACACTCAGCTGGAGTGAACACGCTTGGAGATTAGCATGGCTAAATCAAAAGGCAGGCGAAATCGATTTTGATCATATGCTTTTCCATTATGTCATGTTGTGATTTTTGGTGCAGCTATGCAGCTACTCATTATTGTTTTTTGTCGCAATGATCATCATCATCACCTCCATAATCAAAAGAAAAGGGGATGTTGGCGGTGAAAGAGAAGATTCTTTGCGATCACGATGTTTAGGTGCAGCATGAGCCCATTGCGTATCATCTATTCCTCCGGCCGGTCTTTTTGTTTTTAAGTCATATAATCTAATACAGTAAATGTATTCATTCGGAGCTTGATCTTTGGTTTTTTTGTACCTATGATGTTGATTTTAATGCACGTTCCATTACAAGCTATTGATAGTATGGTATAAGAAACAAATATGCAAAGTAAATTAGAGAGAGAGAAGAACAGAATGTGATTGAGAAAGAGAGAATGCGAGAGAGAGAGAGAGAGAGAGAGAGAGAGAGAGAGAGAGAGAGAGAGAGAGAGAGAGAGAGAGAGAGAGAGAGAGAGAGAGAGAGAGAGAGAGAGAGAGAGAGAGAGAGAGAGAGAGAGAGACAGTGAACAGGAGAAGTCTCTTCCATTAAAAAAGATCTACACGTGTGTGTGTGTGTGTGTGTGTGTGTGTGTGTGTGTGTGTGTGTGCGTGCGTGCGTGCGTGCGTGCGTGCGTGCGTGCGTGAGTGTGTGCGTACGTGCGTGCGTGCGTGCGTGCGCGTGCGTGTGTGCGTGTGTGTTAGTTTAAAAAACACAGTGGATGTATATGAGGAAGATGCGTGAATCATTATCCAGCTCTCCGTTTTGTTTGTTTGTTTGTTTGTTTGTTTGTTTTTTTTGTTTGTTTGTTTGTTTTAATTCCATTGACAAAAGATACGATGTCCAAAGTATGCGTTATGAGGCTGCATATGTACACAACAAAAACTTCTACCGATTTTTTCTTCTTCTTCCGTCTTAGACGCAACTTCTTTTGGAAAATTACCGATTACATGTACACCAGAAAAAAAAGATACACCCAAAGGCACTAGTAGAGCCTGGATGGCACACTCGGGTGTACGCCAGCAGTTAGACTGAAGCGATGTCAAGTGAACATACATGCAGATATTTGCCCCACTGTGTGACTGTGCATAGACACTGGGCAGAAGAAGAAGAAAACGGTGTGGAGCTGGAATGTTGTCTGTTCTTGCTGACCAGGGAAGTTTACGGATCCTCGCACACATTCATTGTCGTGTGGCCTGCGAGACAGCAGCTGTCTGGGTGGAAAGGGAAAGACAACACACGGTCTTATGTGGACAGCCTGGCTTTAACAGCACACGCTGTAGGAACCCCGTAGGAAGGGGCGACACAGCAGGTGAACAGCTCTGGTAATGAATACGAGTAATAAGAAACGGTCAGAATTCGATAAATCTCGTAATGTAATATACACGCGCGCGCGCGCGCGCATGCGCGCAAGCATGCACGCACGCAGGCACGCACATACACACACACACACACACACACACACATATATACAGAGCTCCGCAATCACTCTCTGTCTGTCTGTCTGTCTGTCTGTCTGTCTCTCTCTCTCTCTCTCTCTCTCTCTCTCTCTCTCTCTCTCTCTCTCTCTCTCTCTCTCTCTACATCAGAGAGAGATACACAAAAAACACAACGCTTAAGCAACCTGGTCTCTGATTCAGCGGGTTTTCGGTGCATTATCCGCATACTCGTCAATACCAATAAGATAAAACGTCTTCGAGGGACTGGGGCCAGAAAGGAAATCATATGTGTTTGGAATTGTCCTTGTTTCCCCCCATGGATTAATAAATAGTCACGTCCTCAGATTAGTCCTCATTTTGTTTGCAATTAATATGGTCACTAGCACAGTGCTGTCTCCTATGATGTAGTCGCTATGGACCCAGTCAAACTGAAGACGGTCTTCCGTTTAGCCCACTGTGATAATTAACTAATGCACCCTGAACCTCTGTCCCAGCACATCTCTGAATAGTTCTGCAGCAGCAACATGCTTCTGTGTTTTACAATATCTTAGGTGTCGAACAAATGAATACAACACACAAAACAATAATAATTGCAATAATAACAGTAACAAGCATAGCAACAACGACAACAATAACAATGGTAATGATCTGTGTACAGGTGAGTTTGGGACAAGAAGGATTTGGGTACGACTTTTTCACCTATCCCGAGGTCTTGAAGCCCGTTTGGGCGCCAAGAAGACTTCGCAACCAGCTTCCTCCACTCCTCCCGGTTCTCAGACGCTCTTTTTCAGTTGCTGAGTGTGAGGCCAGTCCATGCACTGATGTTGTCCCCCCCCATCTCTTTCTCTGTCTTCCTCTCCTCCTGCCCTCCTCGCACTGTTCCTTGTAGAATGGTTTGGGAAAGTCCTATTGATCTTGATACATGACCATACCATCTTACTTTCCTTCCTTTCTCTTTGGACAACAGGTCTTCATATGGTCCAATGTTTTGCCTTACTCTGGTCTGAACCTCCACGTTGGTAATGTGGTCTTTGTATGAGATGCCAAGGATCTCGCGGAAGCATCCCTCTCTTGTGCCTGAATCCCTCACTCAAGTTCAACTGCCAGAGCACACGTCTCATAGGCATAGAGAAATATGGCAATGACCAGAGAGTGCATCAGTCTGATCTCGGAACTGATTGTGATGTTTCTGTCATTCCAGAATGGGTCTTAGTCTGGCTAGTGCCGCTGTCGTTTGCGCAACTCTGGAGAGCACTTCAGGTTTTGATCCCTCATTTGAAACAATTGCCCCAGGGTACTTTATGTTCTGAACTGTCTCTAGTTTTCCTCCCTTGATAGCGATGTCAGTGCTGATGCCGTTGGTTTGTTGGTCATAAGATTCGTCCCTTGGGCGCTGATCTCCATGCCGAATGCAGCAGAACATTTATCAAGGCGCTCTGCCAGGTTAGCCAGTTCCTGCTCTTCTCCTGCTAGCCCGTCGATGTCATCAGCAAAACGTAAGTTTGTCACTATCCTGTCCCTAATGCTTATTGAGCAACACCACGGGGGAACCACCACAATCCATCTGTGCGTTAAAGTTGGTCCACCCAAGGATAATTGCTGGCAGCAAGCAGAACAGCCGGACGACATTCCCATCTCTCTGTAGAGGAATCTGGCTCGCTGGGTAGTTGTCCACTCTACAAACCAAGCCGTCTTCAAGGCCAGCAGCTGGTCTTTCTGCATGCTCGAACGACCGTCGTCTCCCAGGGCAGTAGTTCAGTGTGAAACCGATCTCACGCCTATCTGACCGCTCAAGGCCGAAGCTGTGTACTGCCGAGGACAGGTCGCGCAAGCCGCTTAAAGGCAGCACGGCTTCACACCGAGTTCACCTCCCTCTCACGCGTCACTGCCCAGCCAGGGAACAAGTTACCCCCTTGTCCAAATGTGGACTGGTTTCGCCCGCATCTTGAGGTAAGTACGGACACAGGGCATGGTCTACAGAAGTTGTTGACGCGCGAGACTAGAAAAGGAAGCAGGCGGCGCTGCCAATGTATTTAAAAGAAAAGAAAAAAAAAAAACGTGAGTTCAGACATCACAAAGTACTTCTTTCAAATTGAGAAATATGATCAATTCCTTGCACACGCGCGGGATGGTGCAGATGTGTGTGTGTGTGTGTGTGTGTGTGTGTGTGTGTGTGTGTGTGTGTGTGTGTGTGTGTGTGTGTGTAAGCCGACCAACTGATATGTTTATTGCTGATATATTCAGTATTAAGAATACAAGTGTCTGTTGTTCAGGATCAGAGAGGAATCACGTCGACCCGCAATTCCCAGGGTGACCCATCACTCTTGTTAGTCTCCTGCAACTCCACCTCCAGTCTCAGGATTCCAGGACACCAGCCGTGCCTGGAACCAGCGTGGGGAAGATGGTATGAAAGCCAGAAAAAGCAAGCAACCAAGCCAGGCAAGCTGGAACACAGGCAAACAATTTCAGTTCTGATACCAATCATGAAAATGGTCCACAGTGCCAGTGCTACACGTGGACGTTTATATGAGGTACATTCACACGCTCGCCAGGCACGAGTCTAATCAAAACTTTACAATTGAAATGAATGCTCAGAAACCTTACAAATAGTCTTAAGTGTATTCATGTTGGCCTTTGTAAACGAATCAAGTTAAATCTCTAAAACTTTACTATCCATTTTTTTTTTTAAAGCAGCAAAATGAAAGTAACGAAACATAAGCACTTGCATGGTTTTTCTGAAACTGTACTTACCTTTTTTCAGCATATTCTGGTGTACAATTATACCCAAGTTTGATTAAATCCGCGAATATTTTAAACAATTCTTCTGAAATACCATTGTCAGGTTTTCAACACAGGTAACTGAATCTAACAATCAAAATTTCTTCAAAATTCACTTCCCACATTTCTTCAATATATGCAGCACTTGTCTTGAGTTCAGCTGATTAGCTATCACAGTTTACACAGAGTTATATAGGGGGAAATAGTTTTTAATTAACATTTGACAATAGTAGGTATGTGCACAATAAACCTGAAAATGTAGTTCCCATTTTCACTCTTTTCGACACTATCCTACCTGCGTGGAAGTTTATCGGAACTATCTTTACAAACTGAAACTTAACTTACGCAGTTTGACTATCATGGTCTTTATCTGGTTTAAAACAACCTGATTGTACAGACAGCTTTACAAATTTTAGCAAATATTTGTGGAAAGTATAGCTATATTCAATAATCTTCTTTAATGTTTAGTCTCTAACAGTTTAATCCCATTAAGCAATCAAAAACGCAACGATATGAAACAAATGACGGATGCTTAATATATGTTACAGTTGTCATGACCGTGCTTGCTTCCCTACCCCCTTGAATACAAGATGTGTGGATGACGAATGAAGGGGGTACAGTGGGCAGGGAAGTGTAGACCTAGGGTTGGTGGGGGTGGGGGTGGGGGGAAGGATGGGAGAGGGGAGAGAGGGGGGGGGGGGGGGGGGGACGTACTGAAATGTGGATTTGAATGTTAACACTGATACGAGTGGTAAGAAAGTAATCCTTAACTTAGATTACTTTACTTGCCCCACTGGAATGGACAAGGAAAAGGAAAAGGAATGCAAAGGATAGAAGAAAAACGACAGAAAATCAGAAGACCCCAGCGGACCTCATTAATGTATGAACTGTATTTGATTAAATTACGGTCATTTGTGGTTATGTTGAGAGAAGAAAAAAGTTATTGTTCGCAATTTCACCCCAAGGCATTACTGATTTTCAAGGAACGCTTTCCACTTAAATCTGTCTAGAACAATCAAGTCACTGTTGTCTGCACATTGTGGTATCTGAAACTTTTTTTTTTTTTGTACCAAACACAGTGAATGCATGATTTTAACTCACATACATTTCCAGTCAACCAATTTTAATGGTGTGTAGTCTTGCAAGACGCTTGCTGTTTCAAGTTTTACGCTATCATCATACTTCATATGCCTTTCATTTTGCAACTAAAATACTGACACAACCTGCCAAATCGATAGGCAAACACACACACACACACACACACACACACACACACACATACACACACACGCGCGCGCGCGCGCGCGCGCACGCTCCCTCGCATAGATAAAGAGATAGACAAGTGAATGGGAGGGTGGAAAGGCATATGGGTTTGTTAACAGATAGGCAGGCGAGGAATTGAGAATAAACCAGGAAAAAGGGGTTGGGGACTGTTGACACTGACGACTACGAGCGTGAAGAAGTGCTAGTGTGTTATTCATGAGGACTATTTGTGTCTGTGTGATATGTTTGAGCCATCTAGTTCTTCTACACCCCTGCTCAACTACACTTCGGTCGAGGAATCTCTTCCTCATGCTCAAAGGATACATAATTTTAGCACACGAATATTTCCCGCTAACCAATCTTCAAGGTACATAATCATGTAAGATACTTGCTGTTTTCAGTTTTACGTTATTACCCTTATGCATTGCCTTCAATTTTGCAACTGAAACATTGGCACAGTGTCTCAGACAGACGGACAGATAGGTAGATGAAGATAAATATAGAAATATAGAAATGCATAGACGAATAGCCAGGACGATGGATGAGCGAATGGGTGGCTGGCTGGGGCTTATGCGTTTGTACACAGATAGGCAGGCAAGGAATTAAACTCGCATGCAGGCTGATACACAAAGAGAGACAGATATACAGTGAATAAAGCAGGAGAAGAGGGCTGTTATGTGTCTGACACTGAGAAGTGACCAGGCCAAGCATCAAGCCACAGTGGACGATGAGAGTGAAGCGCCTGTGTGGCACTCCTGGGGGTGTTTGTGCCTGTTGATAGGTCTGAGTCATCTGTTTCTCTCTCCCTCCCCTCCCCCCCCTTCCTCTCCCCCAACCCCTTCCTCCCTCTTCTCCATCCCATTCCCCCTCTTACCTTTCGCCATCTCCGGTCTCTTTCGAAAACTCCTCTGGCCTTTTCATCAGTCTGTGATTGTGTATTGTTCGCCTTTCCTCCTCTTTCGCTCGTCTCTTCCTTGTATCAGCGTAGACCTTGAGGACACTGGTTTTTAAACAAGCCAGGTTATATACGCGAGTTATGAAGTTTAGGCAGGGTAGATATACCAGTGTTTGCACTTACGGAGGGCCTTTTTCTGTTTCCGCCTTTCGTTTTCTTTATGTAATTCATAGGAAATATCTAACTTTAATGTTAAATGTGATTATGTATTTTTTAACTTAACTTCAGCTTCTTATCCATGAAACAGGAGTTGGTTGAGCAAAGGGGGAAAAGGTGGTGGCATTTAAATTTTTGGTTATTTTTTTCAGATCACGTTTCCAAAAGATCCTACCATTGTGTTACAGGGGTCCGATTTGGACATCTTTCCAGCATGAGGATGAGATATCTCTTCCAAAAATCCGAGAAAAAAAAAAATTTGAAAGCAAAGTCTGCGAATACTACTGATGCATGTTTATTCTGTCGTCAAGTATAAACTCTCACAATCACTAGATGAATGAGTAAAAAAATGCATAACTCCCCATATTCGATGTATTGAATTCTATGTTGTAGCAGGCAAATAAGCAAATTATAAAAAAAATGAGGTCAAATATGGCCAGTACTATCCCATGTTTGGTGACCGCTTGCACATGCTATGAAATATTCACTTACATTTAGTATGAGCGATCGCTAAGAATATACCGGTACCGGACCTCGTCGAGTTATTATTAATATTCAATTAAATAGCTGTCGTTTCTGAATATTTTGAAAGAAGAAGAGTTACCATTTGCATTTTCACATCAAGACATTGTTGAATTCCAAGGAAGGTTTTCCAGCTAAATCTGTCCGGAAAATCAAATCACTGTTGACTGCACATTGTTGTAGTTGAAACTATTTAGCAAGCAGATGAATAATGTAATTTTAACATACATATATTTCTGGTCAACAAATTTTAAGGGTATGTTATTTTGTCGGATGTTTGCTGTTTCGAGTTGTACGTCATCACGCTCATTTATCGCCCTTTAATTTTGCAACTGAAACACTGGCACAATCTCCCAAATAGATAGGCACAGATACATAGACTGAGATAGATACATAAACACAAACTAAGATAAGAACAGTCGCTGTGAACGTTTTACTCCTCCAGCCAATATTCAAAATTTTGGTTGACGATTTCAGACAAATGCAGGGTATAATAGAATGAATCGAGCATTGCTTTTTCAAGGGATGATTTGGAGTTCTTTTTAATCCGACTAAGAGATGCCTCAACTAACAAACCCAAAGAAAACAGCGAGATAACAGAAACAGTTGATGTATGTTGAATATATTGTCAATGTTCTTTACAGATCTTACACTATATGAGAAAAGATGGAAGTAATGCACATAAGCTGTGTAATATAAACTAATGGATTCTCTGCCATGCTGGGGTTGCGTCATCTGTTTCTCACCATCACCCTCCCTAAACCTCTTCTACCATCAACAGCGCCCCCCCCCCCCCCCCCCCCCCCTCCCCCCCCGCACACTGACCCTTCCCATCTCTGGTACCTTTTGAAAACTGTTCTGGCCTGTTCAGCAGTCTGTGAATATGTATGGTTTGCCTTTCCTTCTCTTTCCTTGATCCTTTCGTTTTATCAGTGTACGCCTTGAGGGCATTGATTTGAACCAGAAATGCTGTGTACGTGAGTTAGGTAGGTTTAGAGAGAGAGAGGGAATGGAGGATAAAACTAAAGTAGTTCTGGACATGCTCTGGTTATATTGTTAAATATGGTCGGTTTGTGTGTGTGTAATTGAACTCAGTCTCGGTTTGTCTGTAAGAGCATATCAGTGCTTATACTTTAGGGAGAGCCTTTTTTCTGTTTTCAGCTGTTTGTTTTCTTTACTTAATTTATAAGTAATATCTAATTTTACTGATAAACGTGACTATATGTATGTATTGTTTTGACTTCAGGTTTCTCATCCAAGGAAGTTGGCTGAGCAAAAAAAAAAAAAAATTAAAAAAGAAAAATAGGCGAAAAAATGGTGGCAGCAGCAGGGGGGGGGGGGGGGGGGGGGGGGAGTCAAGGGGAGAGTAAGAGCATTTATCACACATGCGTAGTCACGTCCATCATGGAATGTACCATGGGGAACGAATCAAACTGTTTATCTGCTGTCACAATAGAAATGATTGAATTCAGCCTAATCGTCCACTGTCATCAGTTCTCATGACAGCAAGGTGTGCAAAGTCTTCATATTTCTGTCACCTGTACACACACTGGAACAAGAGCAGTGGCTGTGTGTACATTGCACCCTAATACCATTTTAAAATTTTGGTTAATGTCTTTTTTTTCTAGATTAGTGTATATTAACACAAAAGTACTGACCACTGTTTTTTTATGAGGGCTGATTCGGGCATCCTGTTAGCATGAGGAAGGGATACCTCTACCGAAGAGTAGCTGAGCGGGGGGGGGGGGGGGGGGGTTGGCGGAGGGATGGAGAGGAAATAGATGACTCAAACACATCAAAGACACTGACAGCCCTCGTGAACACCACACCTGCACTTCCTCACGCTGGTCGATTATGTCCCTTGATGATGGGGCTGGTGCAGTCCCCGGTGTCCATAGCCCCCAACCCCTTTTTCCTGTTTCAAACGGAGTGACTGAGGGCGGAAAATGAAGCAAAATTTAGGAAGAGAGAGGGTTCGTTACCGCCAAGGACATAGACAAACAAAGCACAGGACAAGACACAATGCATTTCGACCTCTTGGGTCTTCTTCAGGCTAAGACAAATAACATCTAGGATAGTACGAACGAAGAACGAAAAGTCACCTACCTTCCTATGTATCTGGCACCCCCCAAAAATGACCGCTTCGTTCGAACTGTCCTAAATGTTATCTGTCTCTGTCAGAAGAAAACCCACGAGGTCAAAATACATTGTTTCTTGTCCCTTTTTTCCTGGTTAATTCTTTCTCTGCTTTTCCCTTTGTGTATCAGCTTGTGAGCTTAATTCCTCGCCTGCCTATCTGTTTACAAACCCTGATGCTCTTCCACCCTTCCATTCACTTGTCTATCTCTATCTATGCATCCATGTGTGTGTGTGTGTGTGTGTGTGTGTGTGTGTGTGTGTGTGTGTGTACCCTATTTCCTCCTATGTAACTCTGTGTAAATTGTGATAGCTACGAAAGCTCAGCAGAACTCAAGACAAGCGCTGTACATTTTGAAGAAATGTGGGAAGTGAATTTGGTTGAAATTTTGTCAGACTATTAGATTCAGGTACCTCTGTTGAAAACCTCACAATGATATTTCAGAAGTATCATGTTTTTAAGTTGTAGATTCCATGAAACTCGGGTATAATTGTGCACGTCAATATGCTATAAAAAAAAGAAGGTAAGTACTGTTTCAGAAAAACCATGCAAGTGCTTATGTTTTATCAGTTTCATTTCGCTGTTTTTTTTTTTTTTTGGATGGTAGAGTTTCAGAGATTTAACTTCATTTGTATACAAAGGCCAACATGAATACATTTAGTAAGGTTTCTGAGCATTCATTTCAGTTGTAAAGTTTTGATCAGACTCGTGCCTGGCGTGCGTGTGAATGTACCTCATATAAACGTCCACCTGTAGCACTGGCATTTTGGACCCTTTTCATGATTGGACCCAGAACTGTAAATGTTTGCCCGTGTTCCAGCTTGTCTCGCTTGGTTGCTTGCTTTTTTCTGGCTTCATGCCATCTTCCCCACGCTGGTTCCTGGGACGGCTGGTGTCCTGGAATCCGAGACTGGAGGTGGAGTTGCAGGAGACTAACCAGAGTGATGGGTCTCCCTAGGAATCGCGGGTCGACCGCGATTCCTCTCGGATCGCGAACAATATGATTTGCTTGTGTCCTTGATGCTGAAAATAGCGGCAATAAACGTATCATCTGGTCGGCTTACACACACACACACACACACACACACACACAAAATATGCAGCGCGCGATAACCACACACACACACATACACTTACATAGTCACAAACATTTATATGCATCTCTCTCTCTTCGTCTAATATCACATTTGTGAACAGACGTAAAACTGAACTACTCACTACTGTGACTACTACTACTGAACTACTACTACTACTACTACTATACTACACACACACACACACACACATACACACATGCGCGCGCGCGCGCGCGCGCAAGGAATTGATCATATTTCTCAGATGAAAGAACTTTCTGAGGTCTGAACTCGCGCTTTTTCTTTTCTTTTCTTTTTTCAGTTAAATACATTGGCAGCGCCGTCTGCTTCCTTTCTAGTCTCGCGCGTCAACAGCTTCAGTGGACCAAACACTGTGTCCGCACTTACCTCAAGCCGCGGGCGAAACCAGTCCACATTTGGACAAGGGGGGTAACGTGTTCCCTGGCTGGTGACGCGTGAGAGGGAGGTGAACTCGGTGTGAAGCCGTGCTGCCTTTAAGCGGCTTGCGCGACCTGTCCTCGGCAGTACACAGCTTCGTCCTTGAGCGGTCAGATAGGCGTGAGATCGGTTTCACACTGAACAGCAGCCCTGGGAGACGACGGTCGTTCGAGCATGCAGAAAGACCAGCTGGTGGCCTTGAAGACGGCTTGGTTTGTGGAGTGGACAACTATCCAGCGAGCCAGATTCCTCTATAAGAGATGGGGAATTTCGTTGCGGCTGGTCTGCTTGCTAGCAACGATCATCCATGGGTGGACCAAATTTAACGCAGATGACTGTGGTGGTTCCCCCGTGGTGTTGCTCAATAGGCATTAGGGACAGGATAGTGACAAGCTTACGTTTTGCTGATGACATCGACGGGCTAGCAGGAGAAGAGCAGGAACTAGCCAGCCTAGCAGAGTGCCTTGACAAATGCTCTGCTGCATTCGGCATGGAGATCAGCGCCGAAAAAAAAACCTAGTTATGACCAACAACACCAACGGCATCAGCGCTGACATCGCTATTAAGGGAGAAAAACTAGAAACAGTTGTGACAATTCAAGTACCTCGGGCCAATCGTTTCAGATGGGGGGTTAAAACCTGAAGTGCTCTCCAGAGTTGCGCAAACGACAGCAGCGCTAGCCAGACTATAACCCATCTGGAATGACAGAAATATCACAATCAGTTCCGAGATCAGACTGATGCGCTCTCTGGTCATTGCCATATTTCTCTATGCTTGTGAGACGTGTGCTCTGGCAGCTGAACTTGAGAGAGGGATTCAGGCACTAGAGAGGGATGCTCCCGCGAGATCCTTGGCATCTCATACAAAGACCACATTACCAACGTGGAAGTCCAGACCAGAGTAAGGCAAGCCATTGGACCATACGAGGACCTGATACCCAGAGAGAAAGGAAGGAAAATGAGATGGTATGGTCATGTATCAAGATCAAAAGGACTTTCCCAAACCATTCTACAAGGAACAGTGCGAGGAGGCATAAGATGAAGAAGACAGAGAAAGATGGGGGAGGACAACATCGGTGCATGGACTGGCCTCACACTCAGCAACTGAAGAAGAGCGTCTTCAGAACCGGGGAGCAGTGGAGGAAGTTGGCTGCGAAGTCTTCTGTGGTGCCAAAACAGTCTTCAAGACCTCAGAATAGGTGAAAAGTCGTACCCAAATCCCTGTTGTCCCATACTCACCTGTACACAGATCATTATTGTCATCATTGTTCTTGTTGTTGCTGTGCTTGTTACTGTTATTGTTGCAATTATTATTGTTTTGTGTGTTATATTCATTTGTTCGATTCAAAGATGTTGTAAAACACAGAAACACGTCGCTGCTACTGAACAATCTAGAGATTGCCTGGGACAAAGATTTAGGATGCATTTGTTAATTATCACCGCGGGCTAAACGGAAGACCGTCCTCTGTTTGACTGGTCATAGCGAGTACGTCATAAGAGACAGCACTGTGCTAGTGACCATACTGATTGCAGACAAAACGAGGACGTGACTATTTGTTAATCTATGGGGGGAAATAAGGACAATTCCGAACACATATGATTTCCTTTCTGACCCCAGTCCCTCGAAGACAACATTTATCATATTGGTATTGACGAGTATGCGGATAATGCACATAAAATCCGCTGAATCAAAAATCAGGTTGCTTAAGCGTTGTCCTTTTTTGGTCCATCTCTCTCTGATGTATGAGAGATGAGAGAGAGAGAGAGAGAGATGCTGCCTATTAACGCATAGTTTGGACATCGTATCTTTGTCAATGGAAAAAACAAAACAAAACAGAGATCTGTATAATGATTCACGCATCTTCCCCATATACATCCGCTGTTTTTAAACACACACACACACACACACACACACACACACACGCGCGCACGCGTGTGTAGTTTTTTTTTTTTATGAAAGACTTTAATTTTCCTGTCCAGTCTTCTTCCATTCCCTCCCCCTTCTCCCCCTCCCTCTCGCATTCTCTCTTTGAAGAGTTTAATTTCCTTTGCATATTTGTCTCTTACACCAAACTGTCAACAACTCGTAATGGAACGTACATAAAAGTCAGCATCATAGGTACAAAAAAGCCAAGCTTCAAGCTTCAAATAAATCATAACTTTACCGTATTAGGTTATTTAAAAAAAAAAAAAAAGACGGATCGGAGGAATAAATACTATGGAATGGGCTTACGCTGCACCTAACAATCGTGATCGCAAAGAATCTTCTCTTTCACCGCCAGCATTCCCTTTTCTTTTGATTATGGAGGTGATGGTGATGATCATTGCGACAAAAACAGTAATGAGTAGCTGCATAGCTGCACCAAAAATCACAACATGACATAATGGAAAAGCATATGATCAAATCGATTTCGAATGCCTTTTGATTTAGCCATGCTAATCTCCAAGCGTGTTCACTCCAGCGGAGTGTATTATGCGACTTGAATGCAGACAAAGACCCCGGAAGAGGGCTGAAAAATGGAGAACGTACAAAAAATCATGGAAAAAAAAAAAAGGGAAAAAGAAACAACGCTGAAGACATATATCCAACGAGTTTGCCACACACTGTAACAAGGTTTGCATATAACGTGAGCTTCATTACTTGTATATAGCCAAGCCGACTTCGGAGGCCATAGCATGGTTATCAACACACACACACACACACACACACACACACACACACACACACACACACACACACACGCGCGCGCGAGCGCGCGCGCGCGCACCACATACACACACATCAGTACACACATACTTCATTTAATCTAAGAGCAATTGTCCAAAGTCTTTAAAACACACGTCTTTCATGAAAATCCTCTCAATGCATTCATCTATAAACCTTTATTTCACACCACACACACACACACACACACACACACACACACGCGCACGTGCGTGCCTGCACACTCACGCGCGTGTACTCCCAAAAGGGGGGCTACTGACACATGAGCAGAAAGTAAAAAATTTCAACATTTAATGATCAGAAATATCGTTTCTAAAGTCCGTGCTCAACATTTCTACAGATATTTCATCTTCATCGTCTTGTTTCGTAAGACACTGCTATCATTGGGTCAGGATTGATATTCCTACATGTCTGACATGTCACAGTCCACAAATCAGTGCGAAAAAAAAACAACGTTTACATCAATACTCAAAAACATTCAAACACACCTTCATATGCACAATTACGCGCGTGTACAAATACGCACCCCAAAACACCCTGTACCACCCTCTTCATTCACACAAGCGATTTTCAGCACAAAAAAAAAAAACCTAAACATACATACAGAGCTAATATGTGCAAACGAATGATCAATGAACTCATCTGTATCAGCTTTGCATGAAAATGCTGCCTTTTCAAGGATATTTACCAAAGTCAACACATGCTTATGTTTAAAAAGAATTTTACACAGAATCGTAGATATTGCTAAAAAAAATAATAACAACCATAACAACAGCACATCACATCCACCCCACTACGGAACATGTCGGTCGTCAGGAAAAAAAAAATAGGGTCTGTTTGACATAAAAATTATAACCTGCCGTTTTCACTTCACGGTGTATATATTTCTTTGATAAATCAATCTGGCACATATCTGTTGACAATGTATACACTGGAAATTATCCCAAAACGTCTGATATGGAATATAAAATCATATAAAAAACAACTTTATCACAGTACAAGAAAATACTGGGTTTTTACATGATGTACAGATGGGCAAAACACGCACAATATGTTATTTCTTTCAGCAAGAATATTTGACATCTTTAGTTTTGTCTCGGTTGCTTCCCTGTTGGCTTTCTGCTGCATATTTCCAGCAGTGAACAACTGTACCATACGCTAAGTTGGGCACGGGCACTGACATTCAGGTGACTGAACATTTATTCCACCTTTTTAATCAAGCACTGGCAATTTATAACCAACTAAAGCAGTGTAAAATATGAAATAATGATTGAAATACATTCGCCTTTCAGAAGTGCGGGTGGTATGACAAAAACTATGGCTTGTGCAAGGATACACAGATAGCAGTCACTGAGTATGCGCATGTGTCTGTTGTCCAAAACAATCATGATATTCATAACTGAAATAAAATCAGTTAGAACATGTCTTTACAGAATCTGTAACATACATCTGTTGCACAAACCGTAAGAAGTGCCCGCCTGTTTTCCAGCAAAAAATATTATTTTTTTCCTGAAATTGTGTACATTATTCATTAAGCCTTTTTTTTCTTTTTCTTTTTTTTTTTTTTTTTTTTTTTTTGTGTTAAATTCCATTGTCTATGCTCTACTAAGTAAGCCTACAATTTTGAACACGTTGCATCCAGTTCCAAGAGACACTTTCTTATGATATTTTCATACAACATGTGAATCATGATAAACTGAGTTCCAACAAATGAAGGCATTCCCCTGTCCTAACAATGGCAACCACACGCACCAGGGAAACAATGGAGAGATCAAGTAACATCTGAAAAAAAAAAGCCAACTGGAAAAACGCCAAGGAATAGGCAAGAGATTACAAAAAAAAAAAAAAAAGGAGCATGAGCACAGCACGGGTTGAGCTTTAATCCCATTTCCGTTGGGGGATAGCGTTCGTCAAAGAAGCTGTTAAAGAAGACAGCGAATGCGCAGACGAGGAGGAAGATGACCAGAGTGACCCAGCCCAGGCCGTCTCCCCAGGCGTGCTTGTTGATGTTCTTCAGCACGGGGATGCCCAGGAAGAGCCCTGCACATACAGGCAGCAGTACAGCAAATGGGGGTCTGTGTCAGCGGTATCGCTTGGAAATGCATCTGGATCGAACAGCACTGGTAACAGGTTTTAAACAAAGGCAACAGCACGTAGACAGCCAATGCGGGCTGTACTGGCAGTACCCCTCGGAAATGCACCTGAAGTCAACAACACTAGATATTCAAATTTTGTCTTATAATGACACAAGTAGACAACACGTGCAGCATGTGTGGTGTGGTTGTGTTGCTGATACTTCTTGGAAATGCATCTGGACTGAGGAGAACTGCGGACAAATTTTCGACGAATATTATGACACGCAGTGGGGGAGAGGGAGAGAAAGAGAGTTCAAGTTTCGAACACAAAAAAGCGAAGAAAAAAACAACAAAAAAACACAAACAAAACAAAAAAAGGAATGCAGAAGCCAGGGAACATCGACTGTGAGAGAGGAAAGAAGAAAGTGTGAGTGTGTGACCCAAAACACAACACACACACAGAGACCCGCGCGCGCGCAACACACACACACACACAAACACACACACACACACACACACACACACACACACACACACACACACACACACACACACACACACACACACACACATGGTGAGCACGTGCGCAAACTCTCTCCCATTTTCAAGCTTGCATCTAGACAGACTGAGGGAAAGACAGAGAGGGAGTTTCGATTTTACAAGAAAGAAAGAAATCAAAATGAAAACAACGCCATTTTTTCATTTTAAAAAAAAAAACATATATTACTTCAACGAAACTGTAGCCTCACCTGTGAGGAATCCGCCGACATGAGCAGATATGCACTTGGAGTTTCTCGTCGAAGGCGACACGCCGCACTATGGCCAGTCCTGTGTCTGGGACCACTGCAAAAAGAATGGATTACTGTGCATGCGAGACAGGGGTTAATAACATGCAAAAAAAAAAAATGGCGTGTATAACGCGCACTGACATTGAAAGATTACTCACAGGAAAAGCATAAAAAGGGTGAACGTCTTGAGTTACTATTGAAGGGTACGAAGAAATGTGCAGGATATAAAGAAATTTTTCTCCTGTCTGTGCTTGAGTACCATTTTTTTTTTAAACGAATTTTTAGTTTATGATCCCATCTGAGAACCTTTCAGGTTCGCAAAATGAGCGACAATCATGTATAAGCTTTCTTGGCGTAGAAACGAATGTGTGATTGTGTAACTGGGCTGCATGCTTGACCTTCATTTGCACTCTCTCTTCGGATATTTACATCTCACGGTGTTTCAGAAATAAATCGGGCTTAAGTGAACAAGAGACAGAGTAGCGCCACACGCATTTCCAATATGCTGTTTGTGATCCACAGTTATTGATTTTCATCTGCGTATAACCTCAGCTGATGTTTCAGCCATCACTTGAAATGTTTATGAGCACTTCAGGCATGACAAAAGGTCGTGGTCACTACCAACATCAACTCGTGAAGATGTCCTTGTTTTAACCATACTAATGCCAAACGTGTACCGGTTCTTCACAAGGATATAATCTATCTGGCTGTGGTACTGATCGTTTGGGGGAGTGAGAGGTCCACTGTCGGGATGCTTTATGCTTACCAAGAGTGTTGTTGGCAAGAACAAGTCATTATTAATAGCAAATTCTGGCAGGCCTAGGGCTCAGTCATTGGTGGTCTCATTACAATACAGGCCGCAAAAAAAAATCTTCTAGCCTTCGTGACATTCCAGTCACGATGTGGATGTCCATCTCGTCAATCTTGTTGATGACGATTTGGAGCTGGAAATAGAATTCTTCAATCCGGTCATTTTTATAATCTGATGGTAAATCTGCACTACTGTGATGTTGAATGGTTTGGCTAGCAAGCGTATGGTCATTATCCTGCTCAAAACAGACAGGGTGGCATCCAAGTACAGCATTCTGGATGTTTTGTTAGCATCTTCCTCTATCAACATGTTTGTCTTTTTTTCCCACTGAAATAACACGCTCAAGAAGAGCGATGGGTGAGAAATACAATGCTACAAACATGAAAGTCTGTGAAGACATGAAAAACGCAAAGGAAAGGTGGATCAAACAATAGTGTGAGGACACTGATAAGAAACCAAGACAACAACAACACGAAGATATACTTTCAAGATTGTGAAGGACTTGACCACAAAAAAAAAAGTCTGCAGCATTCAGTACAAAACCGTTAGCTGTCTCACACAGGGTGACTCACTGTCAATCCCAGAAGGCCTAGCCTCAAAGGTGTGTGTGGTCAGGGACAGACTCACCTATCAGCACCGCTAGGACCACTCTCAAAGGTGTGTGTGGGACAGGACAGACTCACCTATCAGCACCGCTAGGGCCCACTCTCAAAGGTGTGTGTGGACAGGGACAGACTCACCTATCAGCACCGCTAGGACACACTCTCAAAGGTATGTGTGGACAGGGACAGACTCACCTATCAGCACGCTAGGGTCTCTCAAGGTGTGTGTAGTCAGGGACAGATTCACCTATCAACCCCCAAGGGCTAAACTTAAAGATGTGTGTGGTCAGGGACAGACTCACCTATCAGCCCCACTAGCGCCACTCTCAAAGGTGTGTGTGGTCGTGGATAGACTCACCTCTCAGCACCCGAGGTCTCAAAGGTATGTGATCAGTCTATCAGCACGGGTCTGAAAGGTGCGTGAGATCAGGGACAGACTCACCTCTCAACCCCACAAGGGCTAGTCTCAAAGGTGTGTGAGGTCAGGGACAGACTCTCACCTCTCACCCCCCACAAGGGCTAGTCTCAAAGGTGTGTGAGATCAGGGACAGACTCACCTCTCACCCCCACAAGGGCTAGTCTCACAGGTGTGTGAGGTCAGGGACAGACTCACCTATCAGCCCCACAAGGGCTAGTCTCAAAGGTGTGTGTGGTAAGGGACAGACTCACCTATCACCACCACAAGGGCTAGTCTCACAGGTGCGTGAGGTAGGGACAGACTCACCTATCAGCACCACGAGCACCAGTCTGGCGGGAGCGCTGAAGAAGAACCTGGAGATGGCACAGCAGGGTCTAGCATCGAACTCTTCCTCATCACACAGTCTGTAGTTCATCTCCTTCCAGTTCTGCACGGGAAGCAGTCGATATGTGTCAGTGGGCGAGTCTGGTGGACGTCTTCGGGCGTTTAGTTTGTGTTGTTTGGTTTGAGTGGTTTGGTTTTCAGCGACAGCTGCCACAGCTGCTACTTTCTTTACAGCCCTTTAAGAAACAGCTACTTCCTCTATCCCTAGCTCGCGTACACGCACGCACACACACACACACACACACACACACACACACACACACACACACACACACACACACAAGGCGCACGCGCATGCACACACACACACAAGAGAGCCACGCACGTATGCACATATGCACGCGTGCGCACACACACATTTACACACATACGCACGCATATGCACACACGCACACAGTACACACAAAGTTCTTCCACTAAAGTGCTTGACAGCAATGTCTCTTCCAGCGAGTCGCTTCATGACATTTATATCTTCTTGTAGAACGTAGTTTCAAAGCGAGATGACTGCACGCGGGAATCTAAAAAAAAAAAACTTAAAAGAAAAATTACTGATCCGCCAAACGAAGGAGGCAAACAAAATTGCAAGACAAAACATGACGCGTTTCGACCTCTGTGGTCTTCTTCGGGCAAACTGTGCCCAATTTGAGGAGATCAGTGACTGTTTGTTCTTCGTTTTCATTGTTTTTAATGTTGCTCGTCTCCATCGTTCGGCGGAACAGTAATGTTTTGTTTAAAGTTTGTTCCTGTGGACTGATCCTGTTGAGACTGGAGATTGATCTGGGTGTATCCGTGGTGTATGGGGGTAGCCGGAATGAGTGGTTGATTAAATTATCACCGAAATAGCGGGACAGGCGAGGCAGAAACAAAAACACGTAGAAAACGTTCTCTAAAAACTAAACGTTCTCTAAAAAACTATGTCATCTGTTCTTATTGTTTCCCTCTGACATTTGCAATTTGCAATGACCCGTCTTACGTATACACAGACTTTTCCCCTTTGTATAGTTCTGTTATGTGTTTTTCACTGATCTTCCCTTTCTCCGTTTTTGCTTTCATCTATTCGTCTGTCTCTCAATCTATCTCTACTTGACCTCACCGACTCGACAAGATACCAGTGTACCTATCTGCTTACAACCCAAACTATCTGTTTACATGCAAAGCTATTTTTCTGTATCTATCTATCTACTCTGTCTGACATGCATGTTAATCTTCTCTGTTTTATCTTGTCTTTTCACTTTGCA
>JADBJO010000912.1:322099-332099 GCA_016801955.1 Conus betulinus | reverse complement strand
TGGTGTTACAAGAATCAGTTGAATGAAGAACAACCAAACTCTCTCTCTCTCTCTCTCTCTCTCACTCACACACCACACACTCACACACACACACACACACACACACACACACATACGCACGCCGCACACATATAGCTAGCTAGCCAGCTAGCTAAATAGATATAAATTGTGTGTATAGACATATGTGTATATGTTCACACACACACACACACACACACACACACACACACACACACATATACACACATATATATATATATATATATGTATGTATGTATGTATGTATATATATGGAGAGAGAGTACATATGTGTATACATTTATATATCTATCTACGTACCTATATAACAGAGAAAAGGTATATATCTTTATCTAACTTACTATACAGCTATCTATCTACACAGCTATCTATATATTTAAATGGTTAATTTCTAAACATTCTAAAAGTGTAAGTAACCACTAATGGCATGAACAATACGGGTAAAATACATTTCTACAAGTCGAAAGCAAAACACTATTAATGGAAGAAATTACACCAAGAAGAAAAAAAAAAAAAAAAAAGAGCAGCCGCTCAAGAGACTGACTCTCGTACCGACTGTTTTCTACCGTGCACAATCGACCCTGCTCACAAGTGAGGTTCCATTCAAGTCATATCCATCAATTTACATTAACAACATTATTTTTTATTCCTTATAAATGATTATCATCATGATTGCCAAGACTGTGATCACCACGTGATCACACAACAATAACATCGTAAGCGTACAGGCTGGAAACTGTGATGAGATCAGGTTGCAGTCATCAATTATCTAAACGTTGCGTTTCGGCAGTCACATCCCGTCTCATCGCCACCGCCGTTACGTCGTAACATCATCATCTGCTATAATCATTCTCACCCTAGCCATAGCCGCCAAGCGTCAGAATGACGTCACTGACCATGATGACGAAATCGGCGTAGGAGAGGTAGTCATCTCCGTCCGCGTCGGCCTCGCGCAGTCGTTCGGCAATGGCGTCTCGGGCCCAGGAGATGCTGAGAGCGCCGGCTGTTCAGCTCCTCCTTCAGACTCTTGATCGTCCGGTCCATGCTGCGTAAAGAATTGGTAACGATGTCATGCAACGTAAGTTGTACAAAGGATATATCGTGTCTTGACATATTTCGACATGGAATACGTCAGAGAGAGAGAGAGAGAGAGAGAGAGAGAGAGAGAGAGAGAGAGAGAGAGAGAGAGAGAGAGAGAGAGAGAGAACACGAATACGAATATTTTTACTGAGGGTAAATGGATAAGTTTACAGCTTTTTTACACCATGCCCTCACGAACAATAACAGTAACAAACAATGTCAAAATGAACATATAAATTAAATAATACACGGAAAGGCAACAATGAACAAGCTTATAACGACGAAACATGATTAACATGAATATTACCTAGTACACAGGGTTAGGTCACAATTTAGGGAATAATGTACATTCAGAAAAAAAAATGAAAAAGGAAGAGAGAGAGAGAGAGAGGGAGAGAGAGAGAGAGAGAGAGAGAGAAAGAGAGAGAGCGAGAGAGACAGACAGACAGAGGACAGAGACAGAGACAAAGAGAGATAGAGAGTGAGAGAGAGAGAGAGAGAGAGAGAGAGAGGAGAGAGAGAGAGAGAGAGAGAGAGAAAGGGGAGGGAATGGACGGACTGACTGCGAAAGAGGGAGAGAGAGAGAGGGACAGACAGACAGACAGACAGACAGACAGACAGACAGAGAGAGAGAGACAATGACAATATAAGTGTTGGGTCACATGCCTCTACACTTGGCGAATTCATACTTTTCTTATACATATGATAAAGAGTAGAGTCTAAGAAGAGTAGCATCATGCAGATTTTAGACCTAGTTCACTTCGTCCGTTCAGTAAATTCACCCGTCTCTTAAAAGCTTCATGTACAAAAATGCACTCACTTTGCAATAGACCACTATTTTTTTATCATTTGGCTTGGTGATCGGAACAGGGACGGATGACTGGCTTACGTTTCCCATATGAATTCTCTTCTCAAACCTTCATAGGCACCATGGAGAGAAAGAGATGGGTGAGAGAGATAAGAGGGCGCTGGAGGGGGGAGGGAGGGAGAGAGAGAGAGAGAGAGAGAGAGAGAGAGAGAGAGAGAGAGAGAGAGAGAGAGAGCGGCGGAGCACAGTGCATCACGGCACAGTAGAACACACAAAGAGAGAGACAGAGAGACAGGGAGAGAGACAGACAGACAGGCAGATAGAGACAGACAGACAGACAGACAGAGCGACGCAGGACCAGAGCATGGAAGAGGGATGGAGATGGGGAATAGGGGGAATGGGGAAGGAAAGGGTACAGCAGGCATTCGGGTGGTCGAAAAAAAAAGGGGAGGGAGAGGGTATAGTTGGGATTCGGGTAATCGGAATACGAAACAATATATCCCAGGAAAATGACTCAAGCACATCTATTAATGAAAGCATCGAAACACTGCAATTCATGTTTCTGAATTGCACGTGTGTCGGTGATTTTTTTCTCTCTCTCTCTCTCTCTCTCTCTCTCTCTCTCTCTCTCTCTCTCTCTCTCTCTCTCTCTCTCTCCGAGCCCGCACAGTGTACTCACTTTGTCAAAGATGGGCTTGAAATGCTGAAACACAAGAGCAAAACCATCTGAATAACAAAAAAACAGCAACTCAAACTGTGGCGATGACAAGGCAAAAGGAAGAAAACATGTTCGGCGCGGTAGGTGAATCTAACAGATCGTGCGGATGATTGAAGCTTTCATTTTTCAGACACCATCACAGACAACAGCAAACTGAAGCTTCAGAGTTGAAGCAGAACCTGTGCGAAACATACGAATGCATCAAAACATAACAAACAAGCGCACAGATGACTGATAAGCACAGACTGACAGTACGTTCTTTTATTGTAGTATGGGGAGGGGAGGAGGGTGGGGAGTAGGGAGGGGAGGATGGGATGGGGGGGGGGGGGGTAGTAGTAGGATGGATGGCTGTTACCCAAAAGAAGTTACAAATCCGTTTAGAATGAGTAATTTGTCTTCAATCGATGGTTGGATAATTACACGATAACAACAATTCATTCAATTGCTACTAAACTGCTACTACTATTACTTCTACTGCTGCTGCTGCTACCATCCTACTGGTGGTCCTCCTGGTCTCTCCTCCTCCTCCTGGTCCTACTTCCTACTACTCCTACTACTACTACTACTACTACTACTACTACTTCCAATGGAAAGACGAAAGAAAAACCTTTACAAAATTGCTATCTAAAATACACAGCTGCAACGGTAAGAGAAATCGGTACATTTCGTACATTCTTCAGATTTCAACAACCCCCCCCCCCCCCCCCGGTCCCCACATGAATGTACTGACCTATACGCGATTGCAGTAAGTCTTTTCACTCAGCACTCGCGCGTGCACGGGCACCTGTGCAAAACTCAGCGATTTAAGACTACATAATGACAGGCATTTCTATCCGCACCGAATCTCACATGTTTGTGTCAACTTATCTTTTTTATATGTGTCGCTCGCTCTCTACGTTGTGTGTGTGTGTGTGTGTGTGTGTGTGTGTGTGTGTGTGTGTGTGTGTGTGTGTGTGTGTGTGTGTGTGCGTGTGCGTTACGTGCGTGAGTGCTTACGTGTGTGCGTGCGTGCGCGTATGCGCGTGCGTGCGCGCTGTGTGTATGTGTGTGTGCACGCGCGCGCGTATGTGTATTATGTGTATGTGCGCTCGCGCGCGCATGCTGTTTATATACGTGCGTGCGTGCATGGGAATTTGTTCTGATCCAATATTTTTAAAATAACAATCTTCACCATAAAGCTTTTAATATAGCAGTCTTCATTGAACTGGAAACGAGTGAAGTCAAAACTGAAATGTGGCCAACCACCTGGCAGGGTAGTCCAGACGACCGCTGAATCAATAAACAAATGATCGGAAATACAAACAAACTGTTTCCAGCACAGTGCGAACTGCGCGAACAATAAACTCTGCTAAACTCTGCTCATGTTACTGACATCTGTTACAATGTCATCGAGGTTTTTGCTTCCAAATCTTGACGTGGGGGATGAATGACGAGAAGCATAGAACACCTCACCAAGCAATCTTTGGTTCAAAGATGATAATTTCACTGTCCATGTTCCAATGAAAAGGAGTTCCCTCCGACAGATAAGGCATTAAACGGTCAGCCACGTAAAACGTTTACCGAGCACTTAAAAGGCACTCTGCAAGAATTTAAGCGACGTTTGTCCTGCATTAGAGATCAGAAAACCATCTCTTTTGTTCACGAAAAGGTCTTTTCATATCTCCGTAAAAATGCCATCAGTGCCTTGGAATTAGAGCCTGCTGGGGATAGTGTTTATACAGCGGGCTAACCTCCCGCTCCTTCCGCCCCCCCCCCCCCCCCCTCCCCCGTCCCCGATGACTCCTCCTGAGAGATCACACACACACACACACACACACACACACACACACACACACGAAAACAAAAAAAAAAAAAAGAAGGAAATGGCTGACCTTGTTGAGGTCGTTCATGACGACGCTGATCTCAGCGTTTACCTCGCTCCAGCTCTTCATGCTCAACGTGCTGTACGCGCTGGCCCGAACAGTCCTGGCCGAGCGACGTTCCACCACGTGCTCGCTGTCCGTCGACGGCGACGTGACGTACCTCGGCCGGTGACGATGGGGATGACGTTCCGGGTGCCGCATCACCACCATCTCCACGTCCTCGGTGGGGCTGCTGGGCTCGTCTCTCTTCCGGAACAGTCCCGGGCGTCTCGGCTCTCCTTCCAGGTGGCGGAGCTCCCCTGCGTAAGGAGAAGGGCGGCGTCCCTGGAGGAGAGTCCGCGTGTCGCCCAGAATCCAGCCCATGAACCCGAGCTCGTTCATCTGTTGGGTAATGGCGACGGTCATGGCCTGGTCTGGGCCCCCGGGCCATGCCTGCGCTCCGCAGGTTCGGCGCTGTCGTCTATGGCATAAAAGTCCACTTCGTCTTCACCGCGTTGTCGGCGTTTCTGCTTCTTTCGTCGAGCGCTCAAGAGGCTGGCCATTGTTCGGCTTTGTTTGTGTGTGTGTGTGTGTGTGTGTGTGTGTGTGTGTTCTGTTTGTTCAGTTACTGTTTATGTCCTGAGGGGTCCCTGGCTACCTGTGTGGCTGGAGAAAAGGGGAGGATAATCTGAAAAATACAGAATGTTTTCATTCAGAATAAAGGCACCCACTTGTCAGAATTATCGTAATAATACGTACTAGCGTACAATTTGAAAAAAAAGTGTAGCCTTCTGTCAAAACGAATAAAAAATCAAAATAGCAATCAACCGCTGCCATAAGCGAGCTCGCGCAATGCTGAATGTATGTATTTGTGCGACACACACACACACACACACACACACACACACACACACACACACACACACACACACACGTGTGCGCGCGCGAGCACACACACACACACACACACACACACACACACACACACACACACACATACATACATGTGCTCGCGCCCGCCTGCACACACACAGACTTACGAATGCACGCACACGCATAAAACCTTACAAACACTCACACACACACACACACACACACACACACACACACACACACACACACACACACACACACACACACACACACACACACACACGCGCGCGCGCGCACACACACACACACACACAAACATATGTATGCACGCACGCGCACGCATACACAGACTTACGAATGCACGCACACACAAACGCCTAAAAAAACTTGCAAACACACACACGCGCGCGCACGCGCGCAAACACACACACACACACACACACACACACACACACACACACACACACACACACACACACACACGCACGCATGCACGCACACACACACGCTCACGCGCGCGCAAATCCGTCCGCACAAATCCTCTCCACCTTGTTCCACCCACACAGGCCCACACTTAACTCACGTGTGGACGCAAGTGTGTGAGCAGACCTCCGTACACGCACACATACATATGCTGCACACGCGTAGTAATGATAGGTTACGGCATATTAGGGCACGAAGATCACATAACTGTTTTCTGTCCCCATTCCAACAATACGAGTAAAGATACACCGCGACAGAACTGCAACAGAATCACCATTACTCGCCGTTACAATCAGCCGACAATAAACGAATAAATACATGCGACCCTTCGCCACGAAACAGGTCTGCCCATGTCATAATTACTGTCATCGTGAGTCACAGATCGCCATTTTGCATGATAGTTAACCTCATGACGTGATCAACGTACCGACATTCAAATTAATGTAAACAATAGTTATGAAGCAACGGGATGGACCATGTTGCTTGATCATACTAATACTGGCAAAATATTTTCGTTTTATAAGAAAGCTTAAGGACATCTGAATCAAGCAACTTACATATTGATTTTTTGTTTTACAGCCAGACAGTGCCACAACGTTTGTCAGTCGTACAGCGGTGAGAAGACCTGATACAGACAGAAATGTGACAATGCAGCAGACTCTGCGAAAAATTAAACAGTGGTGCAATTTTAGGGTGCTGCACAAAAAAAGTATAACTGTTCTCTGCTTAATCCACAAAATATGAAATAATTGTTGCATCTTTGTTTCTTAAGTTTAAAAACTGTTTCAGAAGTCACATTTTTCTTGGAAAATACCGGAAGTTTTCTGTTGCGAGTTCTAGTTGACAACAAAATAAAAAAGTTAGTTATTGTACATCTAAACGCTGCTGAAGAGTGTAAATGGAGGAACATACTACACTTTACAACCCTCCAACTGCAGATCTAAACCTCAACATTCAATCGAACTCAAAAGTTATCGATCAATAAAACCTCGAGGAAACTTCAGCCGCCACGAAAACTTAACAATTTTTGCATTGTGCATCTCGGGCGAAAAATGTAATAACTGTTACAGTTTCCCCGCATGGTGCCAGAAAACTGTAACGATTGTTACATTCATTCGTCCCGATTACGGCATTGTTATGTTTTCGTCGAATTTGGTGCCTTGCCACATTTTGCGTTGTATCACTAGTGTAGGAAGGTGGCAAACCGTGAAATTGCTTGTCGCCTGAGCGTGCCACGGCACTGGTGTCAGCAAACACGCCGCTGCTGATCGGTGTTTACGTGGTCCTGGCAAAGAAATGACAACCCCCTAACGAAGTGTAGATAATGCCTAAACACTTCAGGTGTGGGAGCGCAAAGTAGGTCAGCAACATTATCCACACACACACACACACACACACACACACACACACACACACACACACACACACTCACACACACACACACACACACACACACACACACACACACACACACACACACACACACACACACACACACACAAGGGGGGGGGGGGGAGGAAGTAGGGGTTAACAATAGTTTCTACTTTTATCTGCTTGTCTGTCCTAAGTTTGTCTGCTTGTCTGTCCGAAGTTTGTGTCTGCTTGTCTGTCCAAAGTTTGCTTGTCTGTCCTATGGTCTGTGTCAGTCTGTGTGGGGTAGGCGGGTGGGTAGGACTGCGTGTGTAAACATGCGTGCATGCGCGCAGGCGAGCATGTGCGTGGATGCAGTAACGGCTAAAGGGTCAAAACTGAAACAAACCCTATTCCAATTTTCATACTATCGCACTAGGACACAACATACACGGTATCTCGGAATGCGAATGAAAAAAATCCATCTAATTCGCATAGCTAACATTCTCAGATCTCCTTTCAATCTGAAAATCTACTAAAATTCGATCCATAACCTACGACTGAGAATTACTTTATTAACCTTTTAACCTATGAAGAGTCACTACAAAGCGGCAGGTCGTAATATCAAAACCGGACGTAATAACTGAAACCAGACCACAACCGGCTTGCATGTCGAAACTGACAAGTAATACCATTTTCAGTCACCTGGCATGGGAACAAATTCACCCAGCGAGACGTTCCATTTTCGAGAAATGAGACCTAGTCACGTGATATCATATGACGAGTACACTCATAGACGCATGATGGTAGCTCAATAAATCAATCCAAAAAAAAGCAATCGATGATGTGTTTTTATTTTCCTTGACAACTAGACGATGATTTGAGCACGAGAACAGCCAAATGTCTACAAATCCCACATATTTCCATTACAGTGTTGTGCCCCCCCCCCCCACCCACTCCTCCCTTCCTCTCTCTCTCTCTCTCTCTCTCTCTCCAGGTCTCAACAGAAAACAGGACGACAAAAAAAAACATGTCTCTTACGGATCTTCTGCAAAACTGAATGGTCTCTAACACTTACCATTTTCCAATAAAATCTTACCATTCCAGAAGAAGCAAACGAGTACAGGCTACAAACGTTAAAAAAGTGTATACGACAGAAATGCTCTATACACAACACAGAAAGTGAAACGCACTCTTCAACCTAAATAGATGACTAATGAAACATAAGCTGCCGTGATCCTTCGTAGGGATCTTTTTCAGTCAAGAAGAACTCGGATGAATTAAAAAGAAAAAAGCAAACTGTTAAATAAGGTTAAAACGAACTGCACACACAAAATATTACCATGAATTCTTTTCTTAAAAAACGAAAACATCAAAATCAGTATGGAAAGCTGTAAATGAATTTACCAATAAAACATCCCAGTCTATAAGCAACATCATGTTAAACGAACAAAATGATTATTTCACAACTGTTGCAGAACGTAACTTAAACAAAACTATATTCTATCAAATTACCTTGAAAAATAACAATGATCTGCAGTTCCCGTAACAGTCATTTACAGCTGCTAGTGACCTCATATCTGTACAGATGTGTACTATTTTCGACATCATTTGAAAGAAACTGAATGTAATGGATTAGATGGAATTGAGGGTAAATCTTAAACTTTCAGTTCCTGTCATATCTGAATATTTAAAACGCATCTAAAATTTGTGCATTTAAAAATATCACATTTGAACACAGTTCAAAGTTGCCAAAGTCATTTCCATCTACAAATCTGGTGACCATTCTGAACCAAATGATTACATGCCAATATCTCTTTTTTAATCAGTATCATCCAAACCCTTTGAAAATCCCACATTTACATAATCTTTCATAGACAACCTACATCAAAGCCTTATGCAAGACAGTATGACAGTATCCAGACAAATACATAACTTTATCAAAGTTTTTTTTAACCTTCAAACTAGAAAATCATTCCTTAATACATGCACACTCTCTTCAATCAATTATCGTCCGACATTATTTGACCGTCCAAATTCATTGAAACCTTTGATCTACATCTGTAAAGGAGCACTTGAGCAATTCCTCTGAAATCCTCGAGTCTTACAGAATCGCATTATCTTCAAGCTGGAGTTTTTCTACTAATGGATATGTTTGCTATCAATGATGGAAAGTTCATGCAAAACATTGCAACTGAATGAAATCTTCGATCTGAATTCAGCATAAATTTATAGGAATCCTAAAAAAAACTTCCAGTTTCCTTACCTAGAATTTACCCTTTCTGTAGCAAGTCTGTTGTTCTGGTCCTATTCTTTGGAACTCACTTCGTATGAGCTTCAATGCCATCAAAGCTCAGAAACTTCCTGAAGAAAATTTTTTACAAACTTCGCACTCTCTTATCAGTTAAGCAGTTTAATTCATATTCGCGATGTATGTCAACTTTAAAGTCACTCTCTAGCTTCATATGTATGTCATTACTACATCATCAGCAACATACATTTTTACTTCCACTCCGAAAATGATTATGGTTGCTGTTTACTTGCACCACTGTTTTAAAACTATCTGCTACTATTAATGACTTTGCACGGTATATCAATACATATAAATGTCAATATATGAAAGATTTGTAATGTATTTCTGGCACTGCACGTGTGTGAGAGCAAGCGCAATGCTCACATGTTCTTTTAGGGGGGTACGGGAAGGTGGAGGGGGGGGGGGGGGGGGGGGCGGGTGCTGGTAGTAGCATTGCATTACCACTCCCACCCCCATCCCCACCCCCTCTCTCTCTCCTTTGATTTTTTGCCGCG
>JADBJO010000912.1:297099-304599 GCA_016801955.1 Conus betulinus | reverse complement strand
ACTAATAATAAACAGCGGCTTGGTCTCACCCTCATATTTCTGTGTTTTTCGTTTTTTGTTTTGTTTTGTTTTGTTTTTATTTAGAGCATATAGCTTCTGTGCTATACATAACAATACATTTTCGTTCGACTGCTGGTAATCTTTACGAGCAGCAGTGAAACTCAGACCAGTGGAAATGAATACTCCCAACTGATTATAAACATTAGCAACAGGTGTTACTCTCCACTATATATAGCCATTGTTCTCTTATCCTTAAATAACCCCCCTTCCGAAATACAAAAATATGTTTTTTTTTTTTTTTTTTTTTTTGTTCATGCTAATCGTTAACTGAAGCGAAGAAGCAGCTTGATGCAAATTGTTTCGATGTGCTTGTGGTCCCACCACCGTATCTGACAGTAAAACCACATCATTAGTTTCAGTTTCAGCTCAGTTTCATCAAGGAGGCGCCACTGCGTGCAGACTAGTCCATATACGCTACACCACATCCGCTAAGTTTTGAGACCACACTACGCATGATTTGAAGCTGATGGATAAAGATGAGACAATTGAAGAAGAGGGTCTCGTGGCTACGACTCAGCGGATGTCTGACCTACGCATTAGCCCGACGTGCTGGTCAGACCTTGAGTGCCTTACCTTACCACATCATCAGCTAACAGAAGAATGCAATATGTAAATGCTCAGCGCCATGTTTTTCCGTTATTATTAACGTATAGTGCAAACGCATTCATTAAAAAATAGAAAATAGAACAAGGCTACACTCGTCTCCCTGTTTCACTCCCTGCTGTGCATGTAATGTAACCAGAAAGTTTAGAGCCACATCTTACTCTACATTTTGTATTTTCATACATAACCTTTATACGCTTGAATAACTTCCCATTGATGCAATTGTTTTTAAGTAAAAGAGGTTATAATGGATTTTTAATCATTGAATCAAATGCTTTTTCAAAGTCTATGAACGCTACATAAAGTTTACGGTTATATGAAAACTGTTTTTGTATGAGTTTTAACAATGTAAATATGAAATCAACTGTTCAATATCCTTTCTTAAAACCCTGTTGATACTCACCAGTAATATTGCTTTCATCTATCCATTCTTGTAACCTGTTATTAATAATAGAACCGTACAATTTTGCTGTTTCTATCGGTAAAAGATATACCTCGATGATTATTGGGATTATTGACATCTCCTTTTAAAACAATGGTTAAATAATGGATTCTGCCGGATTTTTCAGAGACATCCTTTTGTCAAAAACTGTAATGTATTGTTAGTCTTTCTTCTTCAGTACATTTTTATATCCACGTCCAGCAATGGTGTAGTTTTTGTTGGTCCTCTGGTCCCGTATTCCTGGTCGAACCAGTTACACAGTACCTTTTTTCCATTGACATTTAACTTCTTCTTCATGCAATCCGAACAGTCCTCACTAAAATGCATTAAATGCGTCTAATATTTCAGTGAGTGACATCAGCATCTATCAGATCCATAGCACTGTTCAACTTACTGTACATCTCGTTTTTTGCAAAGCGAGTTAGAAAACCACATCCATGCACTCACTTTTTCCAAACAATTTTCTCTATTATTTCCTTTTGACTTTCCTTTTTGCCAGCAGTAGCTTCATTATCTTATGGAAACTTACCCCAACTGTAAGAGGCATGTAGTCAGACTCAATCCTTTTAGCAATATGCAGTTCACATGATTCATACACTAGTGACAACAGCGCACTCAAAAAAAAAAAAAAAAATGAAATAGTCAGTGACACTGCGCCCAGAATCTGATGTATGTATTAGTGACCCTGAAGGGCACCTTTACGTAAACTGTTTGATATAACTTAAATCTAATGCTGTGCACATATTCAGAAGTACATTTCCATAGTTACTGATCTTGAGAACACCTTATTGAAGTGAAAGTCGCACTGAAGTTCAATATTGTATTTATTGGGAAAAAAAATCCCAAGAATTATTTGAAGGTCTGCTGTTTAATTCACACCACGAATACCAGTCAACAACTCTCCTTGTCATACTGTCACCCAAACAATCTTTAAGCACACCTATTGCATTATCTAGATCAAAATGAGTGTTAAAAAGGCGAACCTTCTGGCGGAACATAGGAACACACATGTAACACATCTTTCTCTAGGCCAAACAATCCTTTATCAATAACAAACGCAAAACAATTTACATTTTTCCTATCCATGATTTCTACAAAGGGAGCGAACTCATTCTGAATCAAACACGTATTGCCTCCCGATCATCTTCTTTTTAACAGAACTTCACTTCTGATGTATAATATGTTTTAAATCTGTTGAATACATCGGACTTATTTTTTCCCCTAAAACGTGTCTATTGAGCAAACAAAGTCAAAACTACAAATAAAAGAAACAAAAATCGTGGTCTATAAGTTTGGACAATAAACCATTCCCATTCCATGTAAGAAATGAGAAATAAGGTTGTCTTACTTTTCTTACTTTTGAAACATTTCCATTTATCACATGCACGCTGTCACACCCCATCTCACACTGACACTGACCTGGTGGTCACATGAGTTTTAACAATGTAAATATTTACTACAAATTGGGGGTGAACACGAAACCGGTGCTGGCCCAGACTTATCACCACAGTAATCGCTTTCAGGACAAAAAGCACATACAGAAGTGAGCCGGCCGATTTGTACATGACATCGATGGTCTGGCAGGCAGTGAACAAGAATTCAACAAACTTGTAAAAAGACTGGATGAAATGTCAGCAAGAGATGGCACGGCAGTGCCAGAATGCCAAGCTTGAAGGCCGGCAAAAACACAGCCCTCAATGCTGATGTTCATGGACACAGGTAGCTGAACAGTCCATTCATCTACGATCCATCAATTAAAAAGATGAATGATTCAAACAACCAGAAATCTCTCAAAGAGCCGCAACACACACACACACACACACACACACACACACACACACACACACACACACACACACACACACACACACACACACACACACACACACACACACACAGAGAGAGAGAGCAGCAGCAGCAGCAGAGAGTGCAGAGTAAAAGAGAAGAGGAAGGAGAAGAGAGCTCCACAAGCACTATGCAGAGTACAACACACATATATATAAGGAAGAATATATATATATATATATATATATATATATATATATATATATATATATGTGTGAGAGGTTCTTGTCCTATTATGTGTGTAATGTGTGTGTGTGTGTGTGTGTGTGTGTGTGTGTGTGTGTGTGTGTGTGTGTGTGTGTGTGTGTGTGCGCGCGCGCGCGCGCGCGCGCGTCAGACATGGACCTTCACGGCAGATCTGGACAGAAAAGTCCAAGCCGTGGAATGGAGGTGTTACCTCATGATGCCAAACATCAGATACACTGACCATACCCCCATTGGACGACTGTGTCAGACTATTCAGCAGAATTGCACCATGTGAAGATCTGCTGACACAGTAAAGAAAAGACAACCACGTTGGTTATGGGCATGGCACAAGATCTAGTGGACTTCTGGAAAAATTGCCTCCGGGGACTTTTGAAGGAGGGAGACAGAGATGAAGACAGGAAAAGAAAATGGTGGGCCGACACACCATTGCAGAATCCACAGGAACCTAAGCTTTGGTACACAATCGACAGGGCCGGAGGAACCTCGTAAACTGTTCTTCAGTATGGTACCCCAGTGACTTCGTACGGAATTTAAGTGAGAAGAATAAGAGAAGAGGATGGCGAAGGCAGCTCAGAAGAACGTGTGAAGGGGAGGGGGTGGAAGCAACGAGTATGAATATCAAATAAAAAAAAAATAATTCACATGAAATTAATTTAGCCGCTTTTAATTGAAAATGATGATTATTTTCTATTTTTATCTTTTTTTTTGTATTGCTTAGAACATTTATAAAAAACAACCAATCAAACTAAAACAGCTCTTTTCAATGCCACAGCACTTTTGTAGTTATTTCCTTCTGTGTGCAAAAGTGTTCTGAACTCTCTCTCTCTCTCTCTCTCTCTCTCTCTCTCTCTCTCTCTCTCTCTCTCTCTCTCTCTCTCTCTCTCTCTCTCTCTCTCTCTCTCTCTCTCACAATAAAAAAAGTGCTTTTCAATGCCCCATTACTTTTCTAATTTTCACCTGTGTGTGCAAAAGTTCCCAGTCTCTCTCTCTCTCTCTCTCTCTCTCTCTCTCTCTCTCTCTCCTCTCTCTCTCTCTCTCTCTCTCTCTCTCTCTCTCTCTCCCCGCGCACGCGCTCCGGTGTTTTGTGTGTAAGCGCGAGTATGTGTGGAGGTACAGCATGTTCTACTATCCCTACATTTGGAATGAGCACAAGGATTAGGACGGTATTATTATGTAGCATAGCTTGTTAATGATATAGTTCCTAACGAACGGATCTGAAAGTGGAACATTGCCACACGGGCGCGTGGAAACATCAGAAAAAAAAAATGCCTGCCACAAAGAAAATGTACCTGCTGCTGGATGAGAGGAAAAGAGAGGAAATCATTTTTTTCTATAGAGCATGGTGCTGTCCGAAGACTAAATAATTATGATAATGATGATTTACATTTGTGTAGAGCCTACTATACAGACTCCATTTCGCCAGGAAAGAGTCACCGTGTGAGGACTATATTTCACTTACAGTTCATCACTACTGTAGCCCATAATGCCAACATGCACAGGTGTAATTAAACGATCAATAAACTATCGAGAGAGGCTGCTGATGGGTGAGACTTAGCAGGTGCCCCCGACCTTCGCATTAAGCTAAATCTAATTAGTTGCATTCAGTGTAACATACACAACCACATGCAATAATATGGCAGAGTCTATCACACCTCGAATCGCCAGGAGCCAGGATCAACAGGTGTATGTCGCAAGCTCTGTGTCTCAATCGCAAGAACGTTTACAAAACTGGACAAATCACATTAAAGCAGAAAACAGAGTCACTGAGCCGCCAAGTGGAGGAACAAACAAATTTCAAAACAAACGCTACGCGTTTCGATGTATTGATTTTTCTTCACGTAAGACAGACAAACATTCAAAACAATGGAAACAAAAGACCGTCACTTATCTTTACGATTTGGGCGCAAAGGAATCGCATTGCCGATCGTATACATTAATATCTATGAATGAAAGAAACAGAGACAAAAACAAACAAGCAAACAGACAGACAGACAAGCAAGCAAATAAACAAGCAAACTAAACCGTATAGTTTCCTAGTCAGTTTCTTTTCGTTAAGAGTCCACCAAATGTTTTATACATATAAGGTATAAACGTAAGTGTGGGGAGGGGAGGAGGGAGGGCATGGAAAAGCGAAAGATAAAACAGAACATTTTTTCGAAACATTCAGCCATTATTTTTGTCTTCATGCAACAAACGCCGTCTGCTGGCTACACAAAATTTGCAGCAGTCTCCAACTATAACACCACAAAGACAGCTCGTTGACAGGACGGGTAGTGAAAGTGACATAGTTATGAAGGGTGTCAACGGGAATCGAACTCTGGCCATCTAGGTAAGAACTCTATGCTCTACAACTGAAACAGTCCGATATCCCCTGATCCACATTTTAATGGTGAGATTAACGTCTTCTTACCCCGTAAACGAACCAAAATACGAGTGAACACATAAATCACAGTGGATTTGTAGGACGTTTTGTAGGGACGGTGCCTAACATAATAAAAAGGGAAATATATCCGAATCTGTGGGCCATAAATTGAAAAAGAACAAAAAAATCCAGTGGAGACGTTGTGAACCAGTGTTATGACGGAGAGCGCCAAGGAGTGTATAAGGAAGCTTGGTCAGACATGGAGCCAGTTGCAGAGCCGCTTATGACGCTGAAACATACGCACGTCCTTTTGTGTCTCTTTATTCTGTCCGAGACGAGGCAATGAAGTTTCATAAAAAGTGGGATGCAAGGTCCGTGGATCGAAGATTATACTTATGACCGACTTTTGTCAGACAGCTTAAAGTTATTCCCCTATAAAATGTTGATATCTGGTATCATTTTGGTCTGTTTCTATCACAAAGATATATTTCATCGACAACTGAACACTCGTCTGTTATCATAGAATGATCATATGCTGTATTACAGGACTACTGAGTTCAAAAATTGCAATTGTTCAGAAACTCAAAGTTTTCATCTGAAGTTGAAAGTTGGATGCATTTTTAATTCACTGGAACACGTACAGTTATAACTGCGAAAAGAAGAAGTATGTAAAAAGAAAAAGTTTTGACATTTCACCAAAAGTTTCGTCTAATGTTTCAAGTCATAGACCAACTTAGTTTTTTTTTTTCACGCAACACGAGAGTGATACACCGAAGTTAGAACTGTAGCTGTAAGTATAATCACTAATAATTTGTTGACATGCTGTGAGAAGCTGGTTTCTTGATTTGCTAAGGGGTGCTTATTGGGAAAAATGTCAACATTATGACAGCGATTTCGAAATAAATGAACCTTGTTTATGTTCAAAGAAAATAGTTACATACGTAAATATTCTGATTGTGTGAATACAAAAGTGCTGAAATGCAACAATTTTGTTAATTTTGACATTACCATTACATACGAGCGTCCCAAGCTCGTGTAATGGTGTTTTCTTTCTCTCTTCTCTTTCATCACCCACAATTCTTCTTTCCTCTATCTTTCCCAAAAAATGTTCAAAGATTTGTTTGGAATCATTAAGATTATTACAGGGTTTTAAAACGCGGCCTGCGCAGTCCACACCTGGGTACGAGCTACCGAAAGTGAGTTATATTGCTTACAGCTCGGCCGACTGCAAAGGGCCATATCAGGGCTGTCACCGCGTTGAAGTCAACTTACAAGTCATTCAACGAGCTACCGAAACTAAAGAAAAGTCCATTCTTTTTTTTTTTACAGTGATTGAAATGCTCATGCATGCTGGTGCACTGGGAAATCACACGATGATATATTGCATATAAACGCATTTTTCTGAAATGATATGATATTGTTTCTCTTGTGTGGTCAGGTTTCATGCGTGGTGATTCCACGGTGAATTAGCCTCCAGGTACATGCAATGATCTATGTGCTTTTCTTCCGTGGCAATATTGTGACACAAGTGATTTGTTTGGATATGTCAAAAGCATCTGATCATAGTTGGCACAGAGGACTCTTATGAAAAGCAGAAAGTGTGGGGGTGAGAATGAAAATTTGGCAATAACCTGTACATAGACCATTGGTATTCGTTAAGTGAATGTTGAAAGGTGAAAAGTAGGATATGAGAAAGAAGCACTGAAGGTGTGCCTCAGAGATGTATTCATGGTCCCCCATTGTTTCTATTACAGATCCATGGCAGAGGTAGTCACTGAGGAGAGTAACTTGTCGCTTACTTTTAACAACCAGGATTTCTGCCACGAAATTCTTAATTATGACCGTACAAAAGCTGTTGGTTCGGTCAACTTTTGGAAAATAAAATTAAGGAAAACAAAACAGAGGTTCCGAACATTCACGTGACTGGAACCAAAGTTCTCTCTCTCTCTCTCTCTCTCTCTCTCTCTCTCTCTCTCTCTCT
>JADBJO010000912.1:279599-287099 GCA_016801955.1 Conus betulinus | reverse complement strand
TGGAGATTAAAGTAAACTTTTTTTTATCTGTCGGAACACAAAAGCCTATTTACTTCACGGGCAACAAAATAGACAGACAGACACACACACAGACAGACAGACACACAGGCAGAAAGATAGATAGATAGACAGACATACAGACAGATAGATAGATACATAGATAGATAGATAGATAGATAGATAGATAGATAGATAGATAGATAGATAGATTATCATTATTATTATTATTTATCATTATTAATATGATCACTTGTATAGCGCCTATCCTCGGCTAGAGACCACGCTCTAAGAGGTTTACAATCCACACTCGTTTACAAAACGGGCTGCCTACCTGGGTAGTGCCGACTGAAGAGCAGCCAGCTTGCGCTTCATTCAGTCGTTTCCATGTCATACAGTCAATATCGTTCAATATTGTTCACTCAGTTTCCTTACTTCCTACATCTTTTTTTTCCCCTATTTCTCACACATGCATGCATGCTATGTGTAACATGTCATCGATACCATAGATAGATAGCTCGACAGATAAGCAGACAGACTGAGAGATATACAGGCAGACAGACAGACTGTCAGACAGACAGACACATAGACAGAGACACAGACAGCAGAACAGACAGATTAATTCTTGCACCTTGCAGGAATCTCAGCTCATTACCAGAATGGAAACTTTAAGTCACTTGGAATCAACATCCAAAAACAGCATACCTGTCCGTCCCCACAGCACAACACGTAGCACTCTTCATGGACAAATCACGGTTCTGCTAACTGCACGTCTGTACACCGTTTATTCACATAATTCATTTCCTTCTTCTCGGTTCTTTCATTATTTTTATCATACATATTTTCTCAAGTCATTTGTCTATTTATTTTCTATTTACCATTTTATTTAACCCATTTTTTTTTTTTTTTTATATTTTCCTTGTATACTTCTTACAATCTTTTTGTTTTCCTCTCCTCCGATTCAGTTTAAGCTTACTTTTTAAACTTTTACTCGTTGATCGTCTTTTTATTCCATTTTATCTGTTGTCTTGTGTTTACTTTATTCAATGTTATTTATCCATTTACTTACTTATTTATCCATGCTCCCTCTACTGCTTTATTCATCAATCCTTTACAGTGATTCAAAATCTTTTATGTTTCTGAGTTTTTCAATTATCATTGTCTTTCTTAGTTTTGAAATTAAATTGTCATGACAGATTTGTTGATCACGTTTCATGTTGTTTTACTTATTGCTTTTTTTTTTTTATCTTACTTATTTCATTATTTATTAGAGTTATCATCATCATCATGGTCGTCTTCATCATCATCATCATCATCATCATCATCATCATCACCATCATCATTATCATCATCATCATCATCATCATCATCAAGTACTACGAGTATTATACTTTTGATAGTAAAATTGCTATTTTTCCTTCCCAGCTTCTTCCCTTTCTCTTCAGTTCCTTTCCACTATTTCAGTCGAGTCATAACATGCTTCCCACTGAGATCTTAAAAAAAAAAAAAAAAAAAAAGCTAAATAATTTTTCGCTTTTCTGATGCTTTTGATATTGTTTGTCCTACTTGAAGAAAAACCCAAGGTCGAGTCTATTTTGTGCCTTGTTTGTTCTATTCATTTAGCTGTTCATTGACATAAATTTTGCTTACTTGCTTCAATTATCGATCGCGGTCTACCCTCATCCCTAACCCCAACCCCAAACACTTTCAAACTAACTCTTGAGACTGATTTAGATGCGCTGCTGTTTTGGCTGCTGCGAATCCTGCCTCTTCGACCGCGGTCATTCTTCTGTCTTCCCTTTGAATCTTGTCGGTGGGGCTGTCAGCATCGTTCTTCTGAAGTGGACGATCAAAACGATGGTCCTCTAGTTCAGAATCAAAGTTTCCTTTCTACAGCAGAGGTGCTATTAGCGGTGTGTCCCATTCTTTTGCCCTTTGTGTCACATATTCTCTGGCAGATGGTTGTCATTGGTTTAATAGATTCTGCCCCCTTCCCGTCCCAATGCTTCAGTAATCTGCCCTTGATGATTTTTATCCTTGAGAGCGTCAACATTTGCTCATGCTTCAATAATCTGCCCTTGATGATTTTTACCCTTCAGAGCGCCAACACTTCCCCATGCTTTCAGTAATCTGCCTTTGATGACTTTTTCCCTCGAGAGGGTTCCCAGTTACGCTGCAGGCATTAGTACCATGATTCAGCATACTGGGATCTGGCTATAGCTCGGAACTGTACAGTTTTTTTGCAATAGGGAACACAGACCCCCCTCTTCTCGGTTTTCATTGACTTGTTTCTTCCATAATTAGGACACCGTTCCCCTCCAATGAACTGTACTACTGTGGGCTGCTGCCTCTATGACAATTTCTTCAGTATGCACAATCCCGACTTGTTTACTCCCTCTCACTGCACAATAAAATAAGAATGAAATTTTAATACATCAATTATGAAAAGAAAACCTGAACTTTTTTTGTCCATGGAATCAATCCTTGTTGAAAGCATGAAGCTAACTGGTCTTACTTTCAATGTCTTTCTTTTGTCATCATTTTGTCATATATTTCTTTACGGCACTTTCCCTCCAACATAAAACTACTCTTCGTTGCCATGCAAAACCATTAAACTGTGACCGTCGGATTGAGAATACCACTGAATCATCTGTGGTTTTCTCTACTAAACACCGTGGGTAGGTGATCACAGTCTTTGCCTAGGCTACTGATAAAGCTCACTTTGTTTGTAGCTGAAAATTGACGAAAGCTGGCACTCTCAATTAGGAAAAATTCAATGGACCGCATAACCTACAGTCAGTGAAAGGTTGGACATTTCGTTCAACCATGCGGCGTTAACGCCCTCCTTCTTCTTTTTGTTCAAAGAAAAATGTCATCCACATTCTTTGTGAATCAGTGCACAGTCTTCAATACGTCACGTGACTTGCACGTGCCGATGGGGGAAAGAACCATGTTTCTGCTACACTCCTCATATTACGTCACCAATCCTCTGATCACTGTGGCGGCGGCCGTGCTAGCTACGAGGGTGTCGGCTGTGAAGTAAGTATGTAACATGCAAAGCACACACACACACACATCGCGCGCACACGCACACACACACACACACACACACACACACACACACACACACACACACACACACACACACACACGCACGCACGCACACACACACACACACACACACACACACACACACACACACACACACACACACACACACACAAAAGGAGCCGGGGCGATGGAGGGACAAAGGACAGTCCTTTTTCATATTCAGGGATAGCTGTGTGCCTGAAAGTGAAGTTGCGTGAGTGTTCCTCATCATTCTCCAAGTCATCTGCTGCAGCATCAACTGCCATTGATGTAGGATTGTTGTAAGCCAGGAACATAGAACAAGAGGAGAGAGGATAAGTATCTCGCATCGCTTTCCCACTATTCAGCTACGCCGGAGTTCCGTTCGCTTGCGCGGGTCACTAACCACTTCCAGGCACCACGCGGCGAGAGATGGGTAACATCTGAAACAGAAGGAAGAGTCTCAAGAAACAGATGAAGACTGCCTCAGAAGCTTGGAAGAGGAGCACCGGGAAGACCTGAAAGCACAACACAGTGTCCTCAGCAAAACAGACTCAGCGAGAAACAGGAGTGAAAAGAAGAGACCCCTTCCAGATCGACAGGAAGCTATCGCAGCAACCAAAGAAGAAAAACACTCACGGTGGACGTACAAACTTTGAGCAGCAGCTCAGGAAAACATATCCCGACCTTCAGAGCGAAGCGCCACTTGAAAGACAGGGCTTTGTGACGCCTGTAATGCCAGACTAAAAAAAAAAAAAAATGACAGTCCCCAACACATAATGATGAAAAAAAAAGTGATTCAGAAAGCCAGAACTAAATTTTGACCATGACCTAATGCAAAATGGAATACCCAGTCTACTGCATAACAAATGTGCCGATGTTTTTTTGCGCGGTTCCACAAGCACATGGTGGGTGATGGAGTGTACATGTTAAAAGGGTGAAAGTCGAGGGCATCAGCCAGTTCAGACCAGTACCATTTCTGCATGTTTTGGAGAAAATCGTCTCCGTCATGGCAGTTAGGCTGATCTAATAGAAACTGAATACTCGAATTTAGTAGGCCAGAGAGGAGGCTTTCCGGGAGTGTCTCACTATGTAGAACCTACCACACTGATTTGGGAAGCGATCTAAAGAGCTGTGGCAGAGGCAAGGGACCTTGACGGAGTGTGGTTCGATCTGGCAAAATGCATATGGATCAGTTCCGTAGGAACAGTTCAACGGCCCTCAAAACGTATCATGTCCCGAAGAACTTTCAAGAAAAGTTGAAGTATTTTTAGGGCTTCTGAATGAGGTTCTCAACAAAGAGATACTCCACAGACTGGATAAATTTGGAAGTTGGCCCTGGCAATGGTCTGTGCAGCTTTTCCAGTTCTGTTAGTGTTGGCAATGGAGGTTATTCTGAAAGCAGCCAAGACACATACACAGTCGGCAGACTCCAGGAATGGATACCAGGTACCCCTTTCTGAAAGCTTTCATGGGGACACAACAGTCCTGTCCATCAAGAACGATAGGACACTGAAGCAATCAGACAAGCTAGTTGCTTCACCGAGGATGAGTTTCAAACCAGGGAAATGACAAAGCCTCTCCCCACGGAAAGGAAAAGTAAAACAGTTACTTTCGCTGCAGCAATCGAGCCTTTCCAAAAGTGACAAGAGAGGTGACTTTTCAGATTTGGTAGCATTCTGAACTTTGAATGGCCGGCGTGCTGGCTATTGTTCAGCTTGTTTGACCATGTAGGTACGAGATACATTGTATTGCAAATCAGTGGACAATCTTAAACGCAGAAAGCAGTATTGGCTATAATAATTATACTCTCTTTCTACTCGCCATGAGCAGCCATGGTAAAGACATGGTGCTGTATTGTGTGCAGCATTTTGCCGTGCTGCGTTTTACTATCCTGTTTCATGGTATCTCTCTCTCTCTCTCTCTCTCTCTCTCTCTCTCTCTCTCTCTCTCTCTCTCTCTCTCTCTCTCTCTCTCTCTCTCTCTGTGTGTGTGTGTGTGTGTCTGTGTGTGTGTGTGTCTCTGTGTCTGTCTCTCTCTGTGTGTCTGTCTGTGTGTGTGTGTGTGTGTGTGTGTGTGTGCGTGCGTGCGCGCGCGCGTGCGTGTGTGTGTGTGTGTGTGTGTGTGTGTGTGTGTGTGTGTGTGTGTGTGTGTGTGTGTGGCGCGTATGCTTGCGTGTAAATGTGTGTGTGTGTGTGTGTGTGTGTGTGTGTGTGTGTGTGTGTGTGTGTGTGTGTTGCTTATTTTGTTCTTTCACCTTTTACACCTAATTCGTTTAACAAAACGAAGAATGTTTGCTATCGTTGACCATGTCTTACTGTTCTCTGCTCTGCGGCTCGCTTGAGAATCATTATAATAAAAAGTTACATATTTTGAATTACACTGATGCCCCTGTTTTACGACAGTGCCTCTACAAACATACAAACATAAATCCAGACTTACAGTGGTGGTGCTGATGGTGGTTCCAGTATGGTGGCCTGCGCGGTGACGTTGTCCAGCGTATTGACCTTGATTCTGCCCCACATCATCCAGACCAGCATGCCTTGGCTGTTCGTGCAACGACTGCTGCAAGGCTTCGTCGATGTAGGTCATGGACTCAGACTCAGACTCAGACTCAGACCCAGACTTACTCAGACTTTGACTCAGACTCAGACTCAGACTTAGACTCAAACTCGAGTTGTCTTTTTTTTTTTTTGTTGTTGTTGTGTTGTTGTTAAACCCCATCAGAGGAATTATGGACACTGAATAACGTGTTGGATCCTTCTGTTTTACTTCTGCTGATATATGCTGTGCTATGTTTTATCTGTAACCCTCCTGAGGGCGGTTTCTTCTCTGAAGATATTCTATGGAAGTGTATTAGTGTCAAAATGTGATAATCGCTATTTTCCTCAGGAAAATAGGTATGATCTTCGAGGAAAATAACAAAGAGATGGATAATTGCTATCACCCTGAGGACCATGCCTGTTTTTCTAAGGATCAAAGCTGGTTTCCCCTCTTTTCCTTGGGATATTAATTGTTTGCCCTATTTTCCGTCAGACCTGCATTTATTTCTCTATTTTCCTTGGGATAATAACTGTTATCCTTGTTTACATGATGAAAACAGATATTATTTCGCGAAAAAAACATCGTTGATAGGGGAAACAGCGATGATCTAAATTTATATCAAGCTCCCCCTTGAGTTTCTACGAACTGCTATTTTGAGTTGTGTTTTGGCGTATTGTGTTATGCTGTGCCAGCTATGCTATGACATGTTTTTGCTAGGGTGCGGTGTGGTGTGACGTGGTGTACAATGTTGTGTTCAGTTGTGTCGTGTTGGCATTCTTTTCATGCTTTTTAAAATGTCAGTACAACTAAGAGGTAATCTGACAATGAATTGGTTTCAGTCAGTGTGTGTACGTATTTATGTTCTCCATGTCCCCCAAAGGGTTACAGGGTAGAGAAAGCGTGTGTGTGTGTGTGTGTGTGTGTGTGTGTGTGTGTGTGTGTGTGTGTGTGTGTGTGTGTGTGTGTGTGTGTGTGTGTGATTTGTGGTGTGTGTGTGTGTGTGTGTGTGTGTGTGTGTGTGTGTGTGTGTGTGTGTGTGTGTGTGTGGTGTGTGTGTGTGTTGTGTGTGTGTGTGTGTGTTTGTGGTGTGTATGTGTGCGTGCGTGTGTGCGCGTGTGCGCGTGTGTGTCTCTGTGTGTGTGTTATCCAAGGATCTTGTGTGTGTGTCTTGTCTGTTTGCCTCACTGATCTCTGTGTTTCTGGTGTCTGTCTGTCTGTCTCACTGTCTCTCTCTCTCTTTGTCTGTCTGTCTGTCTGTCTCTCTCTCTGTCTCTGTCTCTCTGTCTCTCTCTCTCTGTCTGAATGGGTAAGTCTTCATCACTATTTTCAAGACCGTTTAATGGTAGTTATCTACACAGTCTTCAGAAGTTCCAACCTCTTTTGTGAAGATGTCAATATAGTGAAAGAATAACCAACCAGAAACAAGTGAAATCGTCAGATTACGATACTGCTGATGGAAAAAAAAAAGTTAGAACGGAATTCCTTCATTCCTTCCTTACAGTAAAATATTTTTGTTATTCGAGGGGTGGGGGTGGGGGGGGGGGCAGTTTATAAATTTGAGGAGGGAATGGCTTAAGCGTGCTTAATCTGCGTCCCTTTGGCAATGTTCGCGTGATTTTATTCGGTAACTGAAAATCAGTCGGTTGATTTTTCAAGGGCGTTCAGCAACCGTGCACCACTGGAGTACTGTCAGCCTGGGCTACGGCCTACGACAGGGCTCGCCTCTTTAGCATCTACTATACAGGTGACAGAGTGAAACTGCATCTTTCTGCCTGTCTGTCTGTCTGTCTTGCTCAGTTCCTTCTTGTCGATCTGTCCTTTCGTCTGTCTGTCCTTCCGTCTGTCTGCCTGGCTGTCTGTCTCTGCCTGTCACTCTGTGTGTGTGTGTGT
>JADBJO010000912.1:267099-274599 GCA_016801955.1 Conus betulinus | reverse complement strand
TTAAAAGTCTGGAAATGCTTTTACGAGCATCGCTTCTTTCCTCAAAGGCTGCAGGCAAAAGAAGTCATAACACGGATTTACATTTACCTGGCATAAGTGGAAGACAATCTAAATAGCTTCGACATCATTTTTTTCCCATTCAGGCAAGATAGATGATTTAAGACAGGAGCTGTAAAGTTTGTGGATGAGACCTAAACTCCTCTCGCTCTAGTAAGATCACTTTCTACCCAGAGAACCATTCGTTTATCTTTGGTCTTAGATTTGACTGTTTCTGGATTGATTAGGACATGATTATTGTGTAGTGTTTACTGCCATTCAGCAGACTGCGGGTGCGATTCCATGGCGCCACATCCTCAAGTCCCCTGCGGTGTGGTCTGTCTTCCTGGCGCTCTTTTGCCATACGCATGTCTATTCCATGCTCATGGTGGAACAGGCTCAGTATTTCTCCGACTCCTTCAACATCCGTATTGCCGATGTGAGTACATGCTGTTTGTAAATATACTCTGAAAACGCATATTGCCATAGCTTCCTGTTCAAATGGAGCAAAAGGCGCCACTTGTTTTAAACAGTGAGAGTATATAAGACACGATAAGTGATAGTTTGATAGCAGGTTCGAAACAAAATGTGGACGAGCTATTTATTTACTGTTACATTTCATATATATATATATATATATATATATATATATATATATATATATATATATATGGGGGGGGGGGTGTGTGTGTGTGTGTGTGTGTGTGTGTGTGTGTGTGTGTGTGTGTGTGTGTGTGTGTGTGTGTGTGTTTCTTTATTATGACTTATTGTAAGCTATCGGTAATCTGTATATAAGTTTTTAAGTGAATAACATACTGCTAACAAACACGTGGAGCCTCTAGGGCGGTTGGATGGCAAACTTTGTCACCCTCTGGCAGCTCCTGCGACCGCGTTGGCACCCAACCGTAACAGGCCTGCTGTTCCTTTGGATCCGCAAGGGAGCTGGAGAGGGGGGGACAAATCGCTGGGCAACAAACAGCCTGTCCTCCATATCACCATGCCCAGGCTTATATCCGTTCATCCATCCACAAACACTCACGTGCACCTACGACCTGAAGAGGACACTCCACCTTCGCTACTTGCGTCAACACAACACGGGATGCAACAGATACCGGTTTTAAGACAGCGCTCAATTGGCGTAGAGCACGACGCCAGGGGTTGCTTCCGACGGTGGGAGAGATCCCCGCGTCTCACTGGGCAGCTACCGCCCGCCTAAGCTGGGCAGCCCCAGCCAGTAAGGTGCTGTCCCGCCACGACCTGCCTTCTTCATTGGGTGCATGGAGATTAAGAGAACATCCGACAAGCAGGTCGTAAACTTCCGCGCCAGGCAACAAGAAAACTTCAAGAAAGGGATCAGTGTTAAAAATGGGATGTTGGAATGCCTGTACAATGATGCCTGGGCTTTCTCAAGACCTACAAGATATCAGCGACGCTAGAAAAACAGCTGTCATAAACAACGAACTCAAGAGATTGAATGTGGGCATCGCCACCCTGCAGGAAACACGGCTGGCTGACACAGGCACACTGAAGGAGAAGGTTTTTGACAGCGGAGCGTCTTGCCAGGTTCAGGTCCAGTTGGTGCAAATGCTTTGAGCGCGGGTGTCTCCAGGAGACTTTGAGTTGAGGCTTTGTCTTGAAGAAGGAGTTAGCAATGCACAGTTCGTGACAGGCGCAAAACTCGAACAGTCGCTGTCCTTTGGCTGAGCCACGTTTGCCGCATGGTGGATAGACGCATCCCAAAAGACGTCCTCTATGGAGAGCTCGCAGCAGGGCAGAGAAGCATTGGCCACCCACCGCTGAGATGCAAAGACGTTTGCAAAAGAGACATGAAGACGCTTGACATCATCTCGGAGTCCTGGGAGGACCTCACAGCAGACCGCAACAGCTGGAGAAGCACTCTCAAGAAACAGCTGCAGATTGACGAAGACAAACTGACGGTTGCTGCAGCAGAAAAGCGAGCCCACAGACAAGGTATGACAGCTAACAAACCAGCGCCAACATACAGACATGACCGTTGCGACAGAGACTGCCACTCCCGCATCGGTCTCTACAGCGACAGGCGACGCTGCTCGGGTCGAGCAGCAGACAGCCGGGACAGACAGCAAATGTTACGTCGGATATACTCTATCCATGGTCAGCTACGACCGACGAAGGCCTGCTGATACACGTTTTCAAAACAAAGTTTTGAGATTCCTTCCTCCCCCCCCCCCCCCCCCCCCCCCCCCCCCCCCCCTTATGTCGACAGCGCTTTCCGTTTTCTAGAAAGTGCGTGGAAATGCAACGGGGAAAGATTTTGGTGAAACACTTTTTTTGTTGTTATGAGTACCTTTCCCTTACGTGAGCAGACGACACTTGCTTGGCTAGAGCGAGAAAATGGCTTACCATAATGCTTGTCAATTGGAAAATATTGATCTGGAAAGGAATCACACATTTGAAGAATATATCAAATTCTACAGACGTTCTTCGGGCCACTGTGCATTGTGTTGTGAAAAAATTCGATGTGAAGAAAAATGGAACGAATTCAAGTAGTAGGAAGGTCGAAAACTTGAACATGACTGACAGGAGGCTTGATCAAATGGTCCGCTTCGTAAGGTACAAACAGCATTAAGATATTGTAGAAAATCGATAGAGAGAAGAAGCCTTGTAGTATTCAGACGATCTGTTTCGATTGAACTGACAGGCTTTATTGGGCAGGGGAAAGAAATGAAAAACCGAGCCCGTAACAGGCCGACGCACAATTAAACCGATGCGTCGCTCACAGAAACCTGGACTAATGCAGCAGTTTTTTTTTTTTTTTTTCACAGCCGTAATGTCTCATTTTCAAGCAGAAGTGATACTCATAAATACGAAAATCCAGTATCTGAGCGGCCAAAACATTGTGTAAAATTGCATGTATCTGTAGCAGTTTCCTTAAAGGAATCAGCAACATTCTGTGCATTCCAGGAAAACTTGCATAATTTTTTTTTTTTTTTTTTTTTTTTGGTCTGCATAAGAAAGATCATCTGCTTCCGACCGCACAAGTGTTTTCGGGATAACATTCCATGTCGCTATGTGGCTGAGCTACAAGCTGCGCCTAAATCGATTGAAAAGGTTTGGTGAAACGTTGAACATACTGAAGAAATGAAGCGCAGGGTGGTCAAAATGTGGGATAGTATGACTTAGGCTTACGATTGCATATGAAATTTCTTTACAAATATGCCGAAGAGGACGTCAGCACAAAGGAGGAAGATTTCATACCAAGTGACAATCAAGATGTAGGCTGGCCAATGTACTCTTCTTACATTTGACCACGATTCATTCTGTGTGTTTGCTATGTATCAATTCAATTTAGCCAGTCTCAATACGTTTTGCACAAACGCTACCATCTATGATGTTAATGCACAAACAGATCCCTTTTTCTATGTTTAGTTTTCAGATATCACAAATTCTTACTTCTCTAGTTATATTGATTATTGATTCTTTAATGTTAGACCAAATCATTATTATTAAATGTCAAGTAACGAGGGTACACAAGTCCTGTAAACCCTAGCATTTCACAACTCTCTGAACACTCTAACAGTGGCATGACTGTCTGCGGCAAACCAGATAGGCCTGCTGACGACACTGCCACATGTGGGCCTGAGTCTTAGCTGTCTGCTGGGCGGACTGGTGTCTGACAGGCTGCTGCACTTGGGCCTGAGTATCACCTTCACAAGAAAACTACTCTTCTCTTTGGGTAAGAAGGAGCTGTGAACTGATTCATTCAGAAGGCAGAGATGTGCACGTGCTTTCCGTAAAAACTTATATTATTTATACCTATTATTGTAATCAAACTTTAGAGAACCTTAATAGAGTATTCTTTGTCTTTTAGAGTAAAACTCACAATAGCTTCATGTAAGTTTTGATTTTTTTTAAAAATTTTAGTCAACCGCCGGCACTCCTTCCCCAAAGCCTGAAGCTGACAGCATACGTAGTTTCTCTTTCAGTATTTCATTTTTATTCGTGTAGTTGCAGAATAGTAAACTTCTTCACTCTGGCGCTGAATCGGACTCTTTTTCTCGTATCACCTTCAAAGGCATTGAACCACTACATTTTGAAATACACGTAAATGGTTACGGTCGACTTATTTTCTTTAATATCTGAAGTGTTTTCAGTTGTCAGATATTACTAACATACTTGTAAGGATTACAAAGTGATGTATAAACCAAAATCGTTGAATATCATATTCATCTTCGTCTTCATAAAAGTGATATTTTATAACATTCTAGACAGATACCCCACATTATTCATAATTTCTGTTATAGACATGCTCGATGCATTTACTTTTTACATGTTCAATTTTTGACAAGCGCATCCGAATTTCATCGGTATCTGCTGTGCCGTCGCAAGAAAAAGATTTCTAGTAGAAACGTGTGAAACAGTTTGATGCAGGTAGCTTGTCCTAATCTTGAAGAGCTTGCTTGAAAGAGGAAGCCAGCACAGCGTCATCTTCATTTCATTGATCTGTCTGCGCCAATTAAAACATGCTTTAGGATTCTCGAATCGTTAAGGACGTAACAGATGTGTGTGTGTTAATCAACTATTCTGGTGCCAGACGTAATCCATTCTGCTTCTACAGTCTTTGCCTCTAAAGTAATTATTGGTACCATTACTTAAATCTATGTTCCGGTGTATATATTCTGAGTAAACTCTTTGCGTTCTTCAAGGTTTCTGTCCATAGGAAAAACGCTTGTGTTTTCAACTTTGTCTTCTGCCTCTAAAGGATAGTAACAAAAAAAAAGCGACATGTCGGTCTATGCTTTACTTGAGATGGCAAAAGAAGCCAGATAAGCTCATGACTATCTGTATTTTCCATTTAGGGCGCACTCAGTATTCAAATCGTTTGTTCTGTTAAAGCAAACTCTGCCTTCATTTTCTTAAGTGTCGCAGAGAAGGTGACAGAACAAACGTATATCACTGGTTTTTACCCGGCATTTGCAAACAGCTCTGGAGAAAGTCTTTATGCTATTCTCTCAACCCCTCCCCCTTCTTTTTCTATCACACATAAGCACTTGCGTGCATACATACACTCACGTACGTATGCACACCCCCCCTCCCCCTCCTCTTTCACTCCCTGTCACTTCCTGTGTTTTACAATTAAAGCATTTATTTTCATGGTATCACGTAGTTGTATCTGCCACACGCACGAACTGTCTCCCGCATGTTTACTGTTATGCCATACAGCATCTTTCTGTGTGCCATCACACAGCACCACCCCCCACCTCTCTCTCTCTCTCTCTCTCTCTCTCTCTCTCTCTCTCTCTCTCTCTCTCTCTCTCTCTCTCTCTCTCTCTCGCGCGCGCGCGCGCGCATGCGCGTGTGGAGTACAGGTCTACACCTAGGAGTTGTGTCCGATTTCTCCAAGTTTCCAGATCAGCCTCCGTGGACCTTTTTCACACCAGAGATTCGTTTTGATCTTGCAGCTTTTCGCAAAAAAATGTACCAGCTCGCTGGCATACAAGGCATTGTATGCTGACCTCTGTTCAAAATTCCCCTCCTATCAGAAAATGTTCACTGACGGTTCCAAGTCTAAAGATGGAGTGGCATGTTCAGCCTGTTGCCCTGGTGCTCCTTCTCAAACACTGTTAGAACATATTCCTTCAGATGCTTCTGCTTACTCTCCTGAACTTACAGCTCTGATTCTGGCACTGAGGATAATTTCACAATCAAAGAAGAGGGACTTTCTGGTCTGTCAGATTCACTGTCAGCTTTGGAGGTCATAGCTGGCCGCAACCTTCAGCATCCAGAACTTTTACACTTCTTTGAACTTTTTACCAAGTTGAAAGTGGAGGGTTACAACATTATTCTGGCTTGGGTTCCTGGTCATGTAGGCATCGGTGGGAATGAAACTGGTTGATCATTTGGCCAAGAATGTCACAAGAGAGAAATTGTCCAACACATACATTCCCTGCTCAGTTCTGAAACCCAAAATTAACGATTATGTCAGAGACCTCTGGCAGGGGGATTGGAATACACAGACCGATAACAAACTCTTTCAGATCCGTCCAAACCTTATGGAGTTCCTCTCATCTACGTCTGGTAGTCGTAAAGAAGAAACAGCTCTGTGCCGGCTGCACACCGGCCATTCGTATTTTACCCATTCATACCTTTTAAAGAGTGAAGAAGCTCCGTGGTGCATTCCATGTAATGTGCCACTCACAATGAAACATATTCTTTTAGAGTGTTGGGACTTGCACGATGTGAGACACAAACATTTACAGCAGAGTCCATGAAAATCCTGTTCAGAGATGTCCCCTGACTGATCTTTGGGTTTTTGAGAGAGATTGTCATTTTTCATCTGATTTAAGATTTTACGGAAGAATATTTTTTTTATGAAGTTTCTGGTGCGTTTCTAGAAGATGTCACTTAAAGAGATGTGTGAATTTTTTTTTTTAAGATGACTTGTGAGTTGATTTTAAAGTGGTGACAGCCCTGATGTGACCCTTTGCGGTCGGCTGGGCTATAAGCAACATTATCTTCTCTTCTTTCTCTCTCTCTCTCTCTCTCTCTCTCTCTCTCTCTCTCTCTCTCTCTCTCTCTCTCTCTCTCTCTCTCTCTCTCTCTCTCTCTCGATATTATACATCATCTTAGCGTCATTTTTTCGTGGGTTGTCTTTCATGTGAAGACTGGATGTAAGAAAACACACCAAGTCTTACCGTTTATCCGCACGAATAAAGACGGTATTTATCTTTCTTCATCTCGTGCTTTTTTCTGGTCGAACTCGTGATTTTTTTTTTATGCATTCGTCTGTTCTGTGCTGACAGGGAAAGGGGTGGAAGGAGGGTGTCTGGTTGGGTTATATTTCACAACTGACTGGCGGACTGCTGTGACGCTCATCACACTGGGTGTGAGTGTTGGGGGCTTGGCAGAATCAGGTACACGTGCAACGTCTCTCCCTGTCCCTCTGTCCCTGTCTCTGTCTCTGTCTCTGTCTCCCCCACCCCCAACCCCCACCTCCAGTCTCTCTCTATCCTAGGTTTTTTTTCCCCCGAGTTTCTTCACGTAGTTTGCAGTTTCCTTCATTATATCAAATTGGTCATAATGTTCTGATCGTGTTCTCTATACTTTAGTTTACTGAGGACCAATTGCAAACATAAACAAACAACAACAAAGCAAGCTAGCGCTTTTTCGCGTTTCCATCTTACATTTTTGTTAATGATAACACAGAACACATACAAACAAGCAATAGCTATGGTCTTAACTAAATCAAAGATTATAAATACTAGGAAAACAAATCTGCTCAACCTGTACATTAGATCCGCACAGAGCTCTGCATTCATGTCCACAAAAGCTGTACAGAAGGCAACCATTGACAAACGAACAACAAGACCAGTTACAAATTGGGCAGAAGTCATGAGGAGATGTGGGGAAGTGTGTTTTTTTTCGGCCTTATTAGTATTGTAATCACCTCTCTCTCTCTCCGACTCTCTCTCTCTCTCTCTCTCT
>JADBJO010000912.1:209599-262099 GCA_016801955.1 Conus betulinus | reverse complement strand
GGATATGATTGATATAAACCAGATTGACACCACTGATGCTGTCTGTTCTGTGTTTTAGTACAAGAGGTGCAACTGTCTAAAAACTTTGAAAAATTAAAGAGAAAATATTAAGAATATGGATAGAATATGTAATTTTTACACACGTTGGGCTGATTAGTCTTTCGAAAGTACACTAAAGTAGGCCTATACAGATTATTTGATTATCAAATCTAGTATACTTTGGATTCTTTATTGTATATGCTGCCAGTCTTTATAACTCAAAATTGGGGGACAATGTGTCAGAATAATCAGGAAACGCCTTTTATAGAAGCAGACGAAGGGTGATTGGGGAGTGCCTGACACTGACACTCTCAAAGACACTCTCAAAAATATCAGTGGAAGAGTTTAAACAGCAACACTAACACATGGGAACAAACTGCTATAGATCCAGCTAGATGGCGCTGCTGGCAAAGCACTGAACAACATGCATGCGCCCTCTTGTACAACATGCTCCCTTTGGTACCAGTGGGTACCACTTTGAAATCCAGGCTAAAAAACTTACTTATATCAAAATGCTTTTTCTTTTTTCTTTCATTGTGACATTGTTCTAGTACTTTTGTGCTATACGAGATGTTTTTTCCTCCTGCCACATATAGACAGTATCTGCGATGTGCTGATGTAGTGTGTGTTTGCGTTGCGTGCGTGCGTGCGTGCGTGTGTGTGTGCATGGCGTGCGTGCGTGCGTGCGTGTCCTGTGTGTGAAGGTGAATTGGATGGTGAGGTGAGCGGGATAAGTTGATGGTGTTGCAGATCTTTCATGAACGTTTGATTTACCTCTTCATTTGATTTATTTTTCCTACTTTATGTTCATTTTCTTCCTTTTCTTTCTGTCCATCCTTCGTTCTTTCAGTTCATACTTTTTTTTTCGTGGTCTTTCATATAACTTTTCGTAAGTGCTCGGACCTAGGCAGATGATATAGGATGATACACATCAATTATCACTAATAAGATCCTGACTACCGCAAACTTCCAAACAGGTGTGCCACACCTGCTCAACTTCAGGCCCCGATTTGACTCACCAGCCATATTCACCTGCCGGAATAGACTAATGTTTACAGCAGTACTATGCAAGCATGCCAATGCCCTCTGCTCACATTCGTCAAATCTCCCACCCCACCCCCCACCCACCCCCACCCCCACCCCCACCCCCCGGCCCCCTCCCCCCCTTCCTTTCTTCTCTGAACTCCCCAGGCCCTCTTCTCCACCTTCTTCGCAGCAGACGGGGAGTGTGGCTGATGCATGGATCTCAGTTGAACAAAATTATGAAGACTGGTTATATGCGTGCGACATTAAACAGGTATTGTCCGGACCGTCTCTGCCATGTCCACTCAACAGTAATGGAGATTATCAGCATCCATCAGAATTAAAGTGTTCTCAGAGAGGTCGCAGGATTTCTGTTGCAGTGTCATGCAACTTCACTGCTGCTGAAGGTCATGCAAGTAGCGTTTCTCTACCAGGAAGGCCGGCACTGTAAAACATATCTGTCCCTCAAAAGATGAACTCGGATTTTTTTTTTTTTTTCAAAGTTTCCAAACAATTTATTTCTTTTTCTGTTTGATACTATAGCTCAGCAATTATTGCAAATGTACTGTTTTGTCTTGATAACTTACAAAATCTGCTTGTCATGAAATGTGGCCAAAAAGTTAAATTCTATCACGATGTATATATAATTGAGTCGGTGTATTTTAGCTTGCACATTCGAGGAACCGACACAAGTTACTCCAGTGATTGGAATTACCTTGGTAGGTTTCACCATTTTCAATCCGTGAACGCAGTGACGTAAAGTACAGTACTCTTGTCTCTAGAAATTAACAGTTTTGGTTGCCAACGTTTCGAAAATAAAGACTGTAATGTCAAGGACAGTGAAACACAACAACCACGGAAAAACATGTTCACGCATTTGTTTGTTTGTTTCTGTTACCATTCTTTGTTTCCTTGTGTGTTTAGTCTGTTTTCTGGTTCTGACTGGATTCTGACCTTTCTCGTTCTGGCGCCTGTGTTGTTCTGCGGTTCTGGTGTCTTCTGTTCTGGCTTCTGTGCGAGCAGTTCTGAGAGATATCTGAGTCGAGAGAGAGATCTTCTTTCTCTTCTTTTTTTCCTGTTCCTGAGAGTTCTTGTTTGTTCCTTCTTTCATGAAAATGATGCCCTTTTCAGGGTTCCCTTCTTCTTCTGGTCTGGTGGTATGCAGAAGATTGATCTGTTCAGCTGGGTCTCGGTCTCAAACCTTTGTCTCCTGTCCTGTTCCCCTGCTTTGGTTTCTCTCCTCTGGGGGTCCTGGTTATTTCTGTCTTCTTCTTCTGGTTCCTCTGCTGCTCTCCTGCCTCTCCTGCAATTTCTCCTTCTTTCTCTTCTTTCGTTCGACTTTCTCTGGCTGTTCCAAGTCTGTTCTCCTTATTCCATCTCCTGCTGGGGCCCTTTCGGGTCTTGATCTTCTGGGGTGCGCGCCATTTCTGGGGGGTTGTCGAGCGACGCTGCGCGGCTTGCGGGATGCGGCGCGCGTGCCCGTGTGTGTGGTTGGTGTGCGCGCGGCGTTGCGAGAGAGAGAGAGAGAGGAGAGAAGAGCAGAGAGAGAGCGCATCATGAAAATTATGCTGAAAGACAGAGAGAGAGGGTGGGGGAGGTGAGTGGGAAAGGGCCGGCAAAGGATTCAGTGTGTGTCGTTTCTTAATCGAATGGTCTGAATTAAACCATATGTGTCTAAACCTGTCAAAAACAAACATATGATCATAACCACAAGACAAAACGCCAAAACTTTCTTATACGAGCGCACCCCTTTCTATCAATGGTATAACTATCGAAGAAACAATCTGTCATAAAGTCTTAGGAGTAGTTATAGACAACAATCTGTCATGGTCAGAACATGTACGGTCTTTATGCAAAATAGCTAGTAATCATATACTCAAAAACCTTTGTTTAGTCTTTATAGACGTTCCCTGAAATTAGTTTTGTTAAAATCGGTTACATTATCATACTCTGACTATACAGATCTGGATATTTTACCATTAAACTTGAAGCTTAAATTCAATAAAGCTTTTTTCATGTTTAAGATTCTTTCGGGTCGTGCTCCCCCTTCAATTACAGAGAAATTTAGATTTAATGAAAATCGCCATTTTCATAAAATTGTAGTACCCCCCGTCCAAGAATAGATATGTTTAAAACCAGTCTTCACTACTCTGGCGGCTTCTTATGGAACCGCATTTCACCCCCTCTTGATGTTCATGCCAGCATATATAGCTTTAAAAGGGCACTTCATACCCAACTAATGACTGAATTTTCCAATTCATGTTCTTAAACTCTCTCTCTCTCTCTCTCTCTCTGTCTGTCTGTCTGTCTGTCTGTCTGTCTGTCTCTCTCTCTCTCTCTCTCTCTCTCTCTCTCTCTCTCTCTCTCTCTCTCTCTCTCTCTCTCTCTCTCTCTCTCTGGTCTCTCTCTCTCTACTGGTCTCTCTCATCTATTGTCTCAAAGGTGCTGCTTGTCAAGTGTAAATTTTTGTCTTTGCCTACAGGATGGGGTGCCTGTTCAATGATTTTATTTCTTTTTCCAGAAATGTGTATATAATTTTTTGTTGTTGTGATAATGTTATTGTATATATTTTTCTCTATCTTCCAATAACCATTTTTTTTTCATGAACTTTATATGATGACCCCTCCCCCCCCCACCCCCACCTTTTTCTCTCTCTCTCTCTCTCTCTCTCTCTCTCTCTCTCTCTCTCTCTCTCTCTCTCTCTCTCTCTCTCTCTCTCTCTCTCTCTCTCTCTCTCTCTCTCTCTCCCTCTCTCTTCCAGGCATTGATTGTCTCTGTTCTTTTGTGTTAACCATTTCCTCTTTCTATTTATAGCGTTTATGCATGTTTTCTTCTATTCTAGATTAGTTTTGCTGATGTTGTTATTGCATTTTCTATATATTTCCCTTTATTGAGGGCCGGATGTAAAAAAGCCATCACATCCAGACAGAGCCCAGCTGTTCCATGAGTGAAAAAAAATTGAACCGTAAAAGACACAAAGTTTTAGATGTATCTTTCATTATACAAACATTTTAAACAATCTTTGGTGTTGGTGCAACAAAGCAGAGCTTAAAGAGAAAGATTGCCGAAGACATGTTCACAGAAGAAAAGTTTTTCAAACTCTACCCCATCTGAATCTTGTGAATTAGGTTAGTTTACGAGTTCGAAACAGTCCAGAAGTGCCAACACCCAACATCCTTATCTAGGGATATGCCCGTAGCAAGGTGGTTAGAGCCTGCTGAGCTGGCGGTTGTGGGCTTGAATCACAAATAGTGAACAGGTAGGCTATATGAATCAGTTCAGGGAAGGCCAAAGGCGGCGGAAAGAGAGGGTTGGAATTCACATTCCATGTTACTGTTCCCTAGACACGAGGAGCCTTTGACAGTTCATTATCCATGCGGTCAATAGGCTATGGGATCTTTAATCATTTGTTTTTTCACTCCAGCCTATCGTTTTGATTTTCTGTCTTCCATTCTAAACACATTTTCTTCCATTCTGAGCACAGAGACCTAAAGATAAACCACAAAAAAACTGATGATCCATGTGGTGCAAGCTCTTTAGTAAGTGCAAACGCGTGAACGCGTGCGCGCGCGCACACACACACACACACACACATACACCCGCACACACACACGGGGGGGGGGGGGGGGGGGGGGGGGGGGGGGGAGGGGGGGGGGGGGGAGGCTACACACACACACACACACTCTCTCTCTCTCTCTCTCTCTCTCACACACACACACACACACACGCGCGCGCTCGCGCGCACGCACACACGCACACGCGCACGCACGCGCGCACACACAGAGTACATTGTAATGTTATATTTCCCGGATTGTCATCATCAGTTGACTTAGAATGAAATGCGCGCGCACACACACACACACACACACACACACACACACACCGCACGCACGCACGCACGCACGCACGCACGCACGCACGCACGCACGCACACGCACACACACACACACACACACACACACACACACACACGTACGCGCGCGCACACACGCACGCACGCACGCACGCACGCACGCACACACACACACACACACACACACACACACACACACACACACACACACACACACACACACACACACACGCACACGCACGCACGCACGCACGCGCTGGCACACATACTGACACACAAATACACACACGCACACCCACGCACGCATGCGCGCACACACACACAGACACACGTGCGCGCGCACGCGCACATACATCTCTCTCTCTCTCTCTCTCTCTCTCTCTCTCTCTCTCTCTCAATGGAGAGGCTAGGGTGCAGTGATGACATGACAAGGAAAGGGAATGGGAACAGGGAGGATAAGACAGGGGGAGAAAGTGGGAGTTGGAGTGACATGACAAGGGAAGGGAGAGGGAGTGATGACTATTTGGCATGTGGAATTGAAAAGAGAGGATAACAATAATCAACTGGATGGGAATGGAGGTGATATCGATGATACGTTTAGTTCTGCGAATTCTGTAAATATGGGTACATGTTTGGATAAAATGTCTTTTCTCCATTGGAATGTGTGTGGATTTGCTTTCAAAACTTGAGGATGCAGATTTTGTTGAGTTCATTTCTTCATTCGACTTCGTATGTCTTGTAGAAACCTTTCTTGAGAAGTTTGAGTCTAGTTTGTTTAAAGAGCATGCATGCGTTATTTGTAAAACCAGCTGTTAAGCTGGCACGACATGGAGGTGTTCTGGAGGAATTGTCTGCCTTGTACGTACACCTCTAGTTCCCCACATACGATATATTGATGATGATAGTGATTTTTGTATGTATTTTGTATTAGATAAAGAATTCTTTCATTTTCATAAAAAATTTTTGTTTTGTTTGCACGTATATACCTCCCGAAAATTCACCATATTATTCTGCATACGATTGTGATAATGGGATTAGTATACTTGAAGAAAGTCTTGTTGACAAGATGTTTTTGTTTGATGATGCTCATATAATACTGTGTGGTGATTTGAATGCAAGGACTTCCGATTGTTCCCCTGATTACCTTGATGAAAGCAGATTGCATGACAATTGTACAAAACATTCTACAGACCAGAAGAAAAGAATGTCCCATGATACAGTAATGAATTCCTATGGTAAAAAATTGCTGGACCTCAGTACGGCTTTGGAACTATGTATTTTAAAATGGTTTGTGTGTAATGGTGATGAAAATGGTCAGTATACATATATAGCCGATCAAGGGTGCAGTGTGAATGATTATTTCTTAACTTCCACATCTTTCTTTGATAGTACGTGTGAGTTTATGACTCTAAGTGTCCTTGACAGATTAGAATCAGATCACCTGCCTCTTTTGTTGTGCTTTAATAATCAAACACGTATTACTTCTATTAGGAATTCTGTGAATAAGAGTGATGACATATTCATTGATAAATATAAATGGATTTCATCATATGCGCAGACATTTTTTGACTCAATGAACTCGAATAAAGTAATAAAAGAGTTAGAAGTTGCCACAGACTTAATCAATGTTGATATCAACTTAGCAATGGATAGGTTTAAGCAGATTGTTAAAGATCAGGCAGGACATATGAGGAAAACGAAATACCGATACATAAGCAGTCAAGTAAAGGATGGTTTGACCACGAATGCAAATCAAACAAACGAAAAGTGAAAAGACTTCATAGATTGTTTAAGCGTTCACTGGATAAAAATGACCGAATTAGATTTTGTATAGCTAGAAGGGAATACAAAAACATGATTATGAGGAAGAAGGAGGAACGAAAATGAGTCAATGTTAAAGGAACTGCTTGATTCTGTTAAATGCCAGAAGACTTTTTGGGAAACGGTTAAGAAATTCTCTCATAAAAAAAAACACAACCACAAAATAACATATCCATTGATCAGTGGTTTGGTCATTTTAAGATATTATTAGATAGAGAAATACATGATTTTCCAGATGATGATACAGTAGAGGATGGTGATGAGTTTTATGATAGACCAATATCTAGGGACGAGGTAATGATAGCAGTTAGAAAGCTGAAGAATGGTAAATCGGCTGGACCTGATGATTTAATTGGAGAGTTCTTTAAAAACGCAGGGGAGCCAGTGTTAATGTTTTTAGTAAAATTATTTAACCATTTATTCAGTAATGGCATCTATCCAGATGACTGGACTGAGTCAACTATTATACCACTTTTTAAGAAAGGCGAGGTCAATAACATGAACAACTACAGAGGTATTTCACTGTGTAATATAAGTAGTAAGTTATATAGCTCAATAATCAACAGCAGATTACAAGAGTGGGTAAATCTAAATAATATAACTGGGGAGCATCAAGCAGGCTTTAAGAAGGACTACTGTACGATAGATCATGTATTTACATTGCTAGCTGCCATTCAGAAACAGTTTGCAAAGAATCAAAAGTTGTACGTTGCATTTGTAGATTTCGAGAAAGCTTTCGACTCCATTTCTAGAAATTTGCTATGGCCTGTGTTGCTAAAAAATGGAGTCAGTGGTAAATTATACAGATGTATTAAGAGTATGTATAGAGATGTAAAGGCTAGGATAAGAAGTGGGGGTAAATTATCAGAAGTTGTGAATTGCACAAGGGGAGTAAAGCAAGGTGATGTTTGCAGCCCGATTCTTTTTTTTCGTTTGTTCGTCAACGAACTTGCACTAGAAATTATAGAAAATGGCAAACATGGTGTGTCCCTTGATTTGATAGAATTGTTCATATTACTCTTTGCGGATGATATTATCTTGTTATCAATATCGGTTGTTGGTCTACAAAGACAGTTGAATAGTTTGTATGCAGCTGCAATGAGACTAGAGCTAAAAGTGAATATGGAGAAAACAAATATCATTGTTTTTCGCAAGGGCGGGTATCTGGCTAGGCATGAACAATGGAGGTATGGAAATGAGCCAGTAAAAGTAGTAAACGTGTATAAGTATCTGGGTATATTCTTTTCAACCAGGCTGAGTTTTACCTATGCATGTAGAGATATAGTTAACAGAGCAAAAAGAGCTGTTCTAATTATATTTAAAGTAATGTATAAGCTTGACTGTAGTTCGTTTAATATATTTAAAAAGTTATTTGATTCACAAGTTCAATCAATTTTACAATACGGGGCTGAAATATGGGCGTTCGAAGGCGGCAATGTTATTGAAAAGCTGCATCTGTTTGCCATGAAACGCTTTTTGAACGTCGACAGTCGTACTCCTAATGATTTGGTATATGGAGAAATGGGGAGGTATCCTATCTATTTAAACTCGTACGTTAAATGCATCAGTTATTGGCTAAAATTGACAAGGATGGAAAATTACAAGCTACCATTTAAAGCGTATAAAGTGTTATATGATCTTGATATTAACGGAAAGAAGACTTGGGCCACAAATGTTCGTAAGTGCCTATATTCTTATGGTTTTTCTTTTGTATGGGTAACCAAGGTGTCGAAAATATTGCAGCCTTTATCAAATGCTTTAAACAAAGAATCATTGACTGCAGGTGGCAAGACTGGCATAGTCACATGTACACCAGTGACCGATTTGCTGAATATAGGGCATTTAAGGCAACAAATCTTGTGGAACCATATGTTGAAATTGTTATGAATAGATATGTTAAAAGTGCTCTTGCAAAACTTCGATTTGGTGTGTCAGATATAGCCAGCCACCGATTTAGATACAGTGGAAAGCAGCAGATGAAATTATGTGTCGCTTGTGTCATGTTCGTAAGGAAGATGCCATTCATATTATTCTTTGTTGCCCTGTTCTTCATGATTTAGGATGAGATATATTCAGCCCAAGTATTATAATGACCCATGCCAGTTCAGGTTTAATCTACTAATGGCATGTAGAAATGAGAGTGTATTATCTAATGTTGCACTATTCACTTATAAAGCTTTAAAACGTTTGTGTACTGCTTCAACATAAAAGTGCTATGGATGGACCACATACCACTTTTTTTTTTCCCTTTGTTTTGTTTCGTTATGCTTTACTTTATTTTTGTTTAGTACTTGACAAATGCTTTATGATCAGTGCCTAAATTGCGTAATGTTAGTATATACATGTGTGTACATGTGAGATCATATGAGTTGGTGAACGACCACCCCCTTCAGATAGGGGCGTAGGCCTAAAACTGAATTCGCATTCGCATTCGGAGCTGGAATGTGAGCTGCCCCCTTCAGAAGAAGCAAGACTGTTCTGCACCGTCTCCACGCCCTGCAATTCTTCCAACGCCTGTGTTGTGTTCCCCATGTCAATCCCACACACCACGATCCCCCTTTCTCTACCTCCCCCCCCCCCCATGACTGTTTAGTGACTCGCCTTGCATCACCATCCATCCTTGTGACAGAAAACGACATCGGCTCCATCCCTTTTTCCCTTTCATGATATTACACCAGCAGTAGACAATACAAACATTAGAACTCCTTTCACTAACACAACAGACAGTGTAACCCAAACAGATAACATTGACAATCATTCTGAAGATAGCACACCAACACCAAAGACTGACACTAGGGAAGACGACAACAAATCAGTGACAGATGATGACAACCACCCAGCAACTGGCTCAGACAAATCACTAGAGGCTAATGGCCCCTTGAGCAAAAGCTGTGTGACAACTGACAACAAAACCACAGTGACTACATCAAACGACACAGACGATTGTGACAGCTCAATGAAAGGGACTGACAACAACACTGACAACAGTCCCACAGATTGTAGCTGTAGTCATGACGACTGTGTGTCTAAGGAAGAATTCCTTAGGATCACTCAGTCCCTCCGTGACGAAATCTCTGCCCTCAGATCAACACTACATGAAACCAGACAGACCTTCAAAATAGAGCTCGACGCCCTATCTACCCAACTCAGTCACATGTCTTCATCTGACAATGACAAATCATCCTCTCGCAAAAACATAACAACCAATAAAAAATCTAAATGTAAATCACATTCAAACTCCTCCGCCACCCAACAAAAGCAACCTCTCCATCCTCCCCAGACACAAACACACCCCCTGCTCTCACTGCAGACTGCATACAAGATGCACCACCCCTATTCTGCCCTACTAGCACAACTCACACTGACAAAATACAGGACAACTCATCCCCACAATGTGAGAAACCCTCTAACTCACATATCCAACCACTACCTGTTTGTGAGAAGACACCTCTCCCTGAAAAATTATCTCCCCAATGTGTCCCTCCCCTTCCTCTTCAAAAGGTTTCCATTGATAGACAGACCTCTACAATCCTGCTGAGTGACTGCACCCTGAGAGGTATTGATATCCCTAGGGCCAGCGCTCAGTTAGAGTGTGCCGACAATCTGACGGTCCCCAGCCTGACTCAGTGGCTTGCAAAGCAGACACCCCACCCACAGGTGATGCAGGCTACCTTCCATGTGGGGGCTGGTGACTGCAGCGAGCTCTTAGCATCAAAGCCTGCTGGTTCAATATCAACGCAGCAGTGGCGAGAGCTTATTGTGCAGTGCCACCGAGTCTTCCCCAAAGCCCAACTACAGGCCTCTGCAATTATCCCGGCGAGAGGGCGCGGCATCCTCTGAACACCATCATCCGCCCCAGCAACGACAACCTTCAGGAGGCCTGTTCAGCAATGGGCATTAAATTTATCAGCCATTGTGCCACCTTCACCACACAGCGCGGCGCCCCGAGACTGGCGTTGTACTACAACTCGACACAACCCAGCAGGAAGGGAGTGGAACGTGTGACACAAAACCTCTTCCCCCCTAGACGACAGGCCCTCCTACCCACCCCTACATGCCACATGTCTCGTGTTACCAACAGCACACGACGCCCCAGATCCCCTCTCCTCCCTCCCCCATTCACCCTCTCAGAATTCCCAAACCTTCCGTCCGATTTACGCACTTCTCATTCGTCTCCCCCCCCCCCCCCCCTCCAGGAAGCCCCTCCAGACCATCCAACTCGCTTGTGCGTACACAGAGTGACCAAAAGAATGTACAGCAGCCTCTCGCTCTGCCGCCCCAAATAACACCCCCAAACTATTGACACATCACCCGTCCCTACTGCACCCTCCCCCCTCCAGCAAGCCCCTCCAAAACCCCGCCGGCCAGATGTGTGTACGGGCAGTGACAACAGTACTGGTCCAGTCACCCGTCTCCCAGCCAGCCAAAGTGACCGTCCGCTGTGTGTGCCGCCAGGCGAGTGTGCTTTTCCCCCCCCCCCCTGGTTCAATAGATCTGTCCCTCCCCCGCCCCTGCCTATCCCTCCACCCTTCAGTTACCTTCCACGGACCCTTTCACCTTCTCATCATCCGTGGTACTGGCCATTCTTCGTACCTCCCCAGCACTCCATGCTTCCCCCACACTTCTGATTGCAGGTTCCAGTTTGCGTATGTGCGAGCGAGCATAAATGCTTTAATAGTATACGCTATTATAGGGCCACGGACTAAATTTTTACGAAGGGTAGCAGTTTGTGCTTGAGTGAGTGGATGTTTTGTTGGGGAGGAGGTTGAGCTAAGAGTTAAGTGTGTGTGGTGTGTGTGTGTGTGTGTGTGTGTGCGTGCGCGCGCGCGCGCGCGCGCACGGATATATGTGTAACTTTCACCCTGTGCCGGCAGTGCTGATTTTATGATAAGTGAGTGGACTTAAACAACGTATATACAGAAGACTTCGTAAAATACAAGACTGTGTGCCGTACAGAAAAGAGACTGAACAAAGCCTCTGCAGCAACAAACTTCAGTAAAACTGCTGTTTACTGCGAGCAAGGCAATATTGTGCATTGCCAGCTCGTAGAACTTTACAAGTGCACTGTGCGGCTACGTGACTTGCGTATTAGTGTGTGTGGCTTTTTTTGTTTGCTTGTTTGCTTGTTTGTTTTTTTTTTTTTTTTTTTTTTTTTTTTTTTTTTTTTTTTTTTTTTTTTCACACTTGTTTTCATTTTAAGTTGTTGGTTCTTTGCTTTTTTTTGTCTTAAGTTTCATTTTACTTTATTTCTCCTCATATTCTGTCCCCTTAACTGTAATTCTACTGTAGAAGTGCTTCCTTGTGAGGGAGTGTATATTTTTATTTCAGAAAGGTGTACCCATAAGTATACCATCTGGCCAAGGAGCCTACGGACATTACTGTGAAGATTTTCTTTGTATATTGGGCTTTTTTTTTTTTGTTTTTTTTTTGTGGCTTTTCATCATACGCTTCTAGTTTACTAAAGTTGTTACGGTGTGTAAACTAGCCCCGTTTTCTCTCCCTTTTATGTAATTTTTATTGTGTTCCTTGATACACAAAAAACTAACGTCGATAACGTGCAAAATCGTCATCTCCTCTTATCATCACATCAGCACACAACTAGAAAAATGAGCAAGAACCAGTCTGCATGGCCATGCAAAGAAGGACTCCGAATCTGTCACCTTAATCCAACACATGCAGTTAACAAGACATCAGATACATCAACACTGATTTGGAATCATGATAAACCTTTTCATATCTTAGGACTCTCTGAATCCAGATTAGCTGCACACATTAGCGACAATGATGTAACTATTCCAGGATACAACACAATCCGGAAAGATCCTACACTTGCGAAAGAGACGGGTCTTCTTATCTACATCAGCGAAACCCTCAGCTTCAAACGACTTCTACACCTAGAAAATAACGGTGTAGAATGTGTTTTTGGATAGAAGTTAAGCTGAAAAGAAACCCCTCCTATTTTGGTTGGTTTCTGTTACAGGAACCCATCTGAAAGAATAAACTGGGTCGACAAATTTATTACGATGATGGATGCAGTCTCGCTTGAATCCAAGGAAATCATTTTACTTGGAGACTTTAACATAGACCCTTTTGAAAGTACAAAACCAATGGACCCAAGCATTCAGTCTATATTCAATCTGCATCAGCTCATCGAATCTCCAACGAGAATTACACCAAACTCCAAGACACTTATCGACCATATTTATGTTTCAGATAAAACTAACATAACAGAAGTCTGCGTCCCTGTTCTAAACTGTAGCGATCATTATCCAGTTTGTGTCACATGGTCAAAAAAAGGAGTAAAAATTCCCAAAACGGGACACAAGACAATGACCTACCGTTGCTTTACAAGCTTTAACAACCAAGACTTTCTACATGACTTGCTCAACTCAAATCTCTCTTCAGTTTTCAACATAACTAATCCAGATCTTGCAGTAGAAATTTTGGATCAAAACATTTACTGAAATTTATGATAAACACGCTCCTCTAAAAACGATTAGAGTGCGACATGATCCTAAGCCGGCATGGTACACTAAAGAGTTACAGGAGGCAGGTTACCTTAGAGATATGCTTAAACAACATGGCTATGAAGAGGAATCTAGAAAACTGAGAAATGCAATAAATTCACAGAAGCGCAGAGAAAAAATGAAATATTATCGAGAACTAATATCGTCAAACCAGAACCCAAAATTGCTATGGAGAGCTATTAACGAGCTTACAAACAATCAATCTTCAAAATCAACTGTAATTAAGACATCTCTGTCGAACAGCTGAACACCCACTTTTGTACTATTGCCAATAAAATTGTCACGACAGATTCATCCAGATCAAACGACCTACAAAAACTGAAACAATATTGCCAAGATAAAAACATCAAGTCTGAACTTTATATTCCACCAATAACAGTTTTTGAAGTTTTATCACTACCTAACGCACCTAAAACAGTCAGGTACCTGCGGGGTGGATGGCCTAGACGGCAAAATCCTCAAACTATCAGCTCCAGCAATTACAGATACGTTAACATACGTCTTCAATTTATGCATCGACAAAAATCATTTTCCCGACAGTTTCCCGACAGTTTCAAAAAGGCGAAAGTCATACCTATCTACAAAGCAGGTGACAGCTCAGACCCTGCAAACTACAGACCAATCTCAATCATTTCCACTATTTCCAAACCTTTGGAAAAAAACACATACACAAACACACATTACACCATCTAAATACTAAATACATACCACTTGCTTCATCCAAGACAGTCCGGGTTTCGACACAACCATTCATGCCACTCAGCCCTAATCAACCTGGTTGATGACTGGCTAAATAGCATTAACAACAACAGATATTGTGGTGTCCTATTCATTGATTTTTCAAAAAAGCATTTGATGTAATAGACCATAACCTTCTTCTTAGAAAATTAAAATTGTATGGCTTATCCACAAAAACTCTTACGCTTTTTCACTCATATCTCACAAATAGACAACAATGTGTAAAAATTAATACAACTTACTCTTCATTTCAAACACTTTCCTATGGCGTACCACAAGGCTCTATCCTGGGTCCCTTACTGTTCACAATTTACATCAATGATTTACCTCTCCATATCACATCCACCTGTGAAACTCTTTGCTGATGATACAACAATACATACAAATCATTCTGATGTTACTGTTCTTGCACAAACTTTACAAGAAAGTGCGAATGACCTCGTCAAATGGACTGAACTAAATCACATGTCGCTTCACCCTCAAAAAAACTAAATCCATGCTCATCACAACCAGGCAAAAAAAGACAAAATCTAACTATTAAGTTTCCTCCTGTACATCATCTTAAAAATGAACTGTTGAACAGGTTAAAGACCTCAAAGTGCTAGGAATAACAATTGATAATAATATGAGTTGGCAAGCTCACACATAACCACTATGCAAAAAAGTTTCACAGAAAATTTATCAACTCTCCAAAATCAAACGCTTCCTCGACCTGCATTCACGCAAGCTCTTTTTCCAGTCTCATATTCAATCATACATAGACTATGGATCTACTCTATGGGACTGTGCTAGCGCTAACACCCCTCAAACCATTGTTAAGCCTACACAAGCGAGCTCTCAAATTAGTCCTCCTAAAAAGCAGTAGTCTTCTGGACTCGGACTATAAAAAGATTCAAGTTCTCCCCTTAAGTCTGAGATTAGAATACAACAAAGGGATCATAATGCATAAGATTGTGTCTGGGAAGGCACCCTCAACATTAGTTCACAGATTCTCAATAAATTCCTCAAGGACTCTACACAAACTACATGTCCCTGTTCCTAGAATTGACTTATTCAAATCCAGTTTAACATATTCAGTTCCCGTCAATGGAACTCGCTCCCTGAATCAACCAAGCAACGCCAATGCATATCAACCTTCAAACACCATTACTTCAACCATCTTATGTGCCAGTACTTGCATACTCCACCATAAATCCACACCACCAACCACCACCACCCTCTTTGCCTTATGTATGTACCTGACTATTACGAAGTGTTTTTTTGTATTTGAAATGCACATGCATGTTATTGCATAATCTGATATAGAGTTTCAAAACGGGAGTGACTGAGGGCGGAAAATGAAGCAAAATTTGGAAAGAGGGGGTTAGTTACCGCCAAGAACACACAAACGGAGTACAGGACTAAGACACCAATCCCGTACTCTGCTTGCCTGTGTTCTTGGCGGTAACTAAATCCCCTCTCTTTCCAAATTAATCTGATATAGTTAATTCATCCCTAAAGTATTTCTGTCCTCAGTTATTTTTAGAACAATCTTTAATTTCTCCTAAGACGGAAGGATTGGTTGCAAACAATAATTTGTTTTCCCCGTTTACATGTTTGAGTAGTTTTAGGGTATTTATAAAAGATTTAGCTAAAAAGACAACTTTGGTACACCATGACAGTAACTTTTAATTTTGAAATATGATATATTTATACACCTGTTATCTTGTTTCCTGTTTCATTGTCGAAACTAAAAAATATCCCATCAAATAAACGGAATTTAGCTTTTTCAATCTTATCATGACAGAGTTAACGTTTCCTGCGTGACGTCACTTTAATGGCGTCTTTCTAAACAGGTTGTCATCGGGCCAGAGTGAAAATCGCATTGTCAGTGTCCTGCTCTTTGTAGGTAGTCGTCTTTTCACACAGCACAATGATAGTAACGCTGAAAACTCTGCAGCAGCAGACCTTCAAGGTTGAAGTGGAACCAAAAAATACGGTAAGGAGATTGAAATCGCTTTTATTTTATTTTTTATGTAGAGCTCAAGACGTCCAGACGTGATGAACATGAAGTTTTTTTCCTTGAACCTGAAAAGTCAGTTGCTCATTGACTGACACTAACAGAGACTGGGACACCATCCTGTGACTGAACAGCTAGGAAATGTCAAATGGTGGCTACAGTTGTTACATTAGGTAGTGTCATGCACCCAAAAGCAGTGTGCCCTGCGTTGAACATGCCGTAAGCTGGAGTCTATTTTTCTTTGAACCTTTCTTCTTCTTCTTCTTCCTAAATACTGGTTCACTCAAAAAATGAGTAGGTCACCAGCGCGCATGTTAAAAAGTAAAATAAAATGAAATAAAACAAAGTGAGACTCAGCCTGTTGGCCCCTGGAGCAAAATTTGGCAACAAGGAGTCGCACACGATATTCAAAAAGTTGAAAGCAATGGCCAGATTCAGGACCAGGTAACGATAAAATATCTAGGCAGGTTAAAATACAAAAATCAGTCAATATGCAGATCTCAAGACTGTCGTATCAATTTTGATCCAATTTGAAATGAGACTGCATTTGTGGCAATCCTGATGGCACCCGGCAGTGAGTTCCACAGCCGTACAGAACTAGGATAAAAAGAATCTATGGCTGTCAATGTTTGATGCAGGTATACCGTATGGCATAAGATTGACCGCCACTCCTGGTGCTACTTTTATTCAGTACTAGTTGTTCCATTGGTATATCAACTAGTTTAGCTCTGCCTTTGAAGAAGATATTAAGTTTGATAAAAATCTCTTCTCTCTTCTAAGGGTTTTCATTCTAATTTCCTCATGTTCTTCCTAGTAATTAGTATTCCCTTTCTGTCTGATATGGTTCCCTGTTACGAACCGTGCTGCTCTCTTCTGAATCTTTTCAAGGTTATCAATGTCCTTTCGATGGTAAGGATCCCAGACTGAGCAACCATATTCCAGTACTGGTCTAACCAGTGTTTTGTAACAGTCGTCATTTAACCTTTTTGGGGCAGTCGTTGATATTCCTGTATAAAGAAAGCTAAGATGTTATTTGCTTTCTTACATGATACTAAATTGTAATGTTCTTTCCATTTGAGACACTATCTATAGTCACACCTAGATATTTTGCAGCATTGGTTTCTTTAAGAATAGTATTGTGAATGAATATTCTGATCTAGTTGGTAAGCGTTTATTACATATATATATATTGGCACTATATAAATTCCATATATAAGTCTTTCCCACTATATAAACTGTTTAGATCTTCTTGGCAGAATGGGGATATCATTCTTGCTTCATTTTCCAAGTTCTTTTCCACTCTTGTAAACCGTTTTAGATCTTCTTTTATGTAAATACTGTGTATCATTATTGCTTCTGATTGTTTACTATATACTAAACAACTGTCATCTGCAAAAAGTCTTACAGTAGTTCCAGGCGAGAACCGCCATTTCTACTGTATAAAATTAAAGAAAAAAGCCCTCATGGCCCCAGAACAGTTTTAGAAGTGGTACAAAATTGACAAGACTGGTTTTACAAAATGGGAAGACGACAAGTCCTTCCACAACAACTTTCTGAGTTCTCCCAATGAGGAATGATTTTTCCCCCACTTTAGCAAAGATTGTTCGCCAACGCCAATGTGTTCTAATTTAAAAGCAGCAAGCCCTCATGAATCAAAGTTACTCTGTGTCAAAGGCTTTAGAAAAAAGTGTAATGAAATTGCTGTCTGTTGTTAAGACAGTTATCAAAATCATTGAGAGTTGTTATAAGTTGAGTCTCACAACTCTTTCGCTGTCATAAACCTGCTGGGTGTTATTTAAGAAGTCATGTTTGTCAAGAGGTCCATTATGCTACTATATATTATGTGTTCAAGCAGTTTTTGCTGATATGGATGTAAGAGATACCGTTTTAAGTTTGCCTTTTCATAAACTTTAAAGTTTGCGATTGGGTACCAACGCTTGAAATTGGGATAGTTTTTTTTTTAAATGCAGGGATCACAATGTTCTATTATATGGAGTTTTGCATTGAGCATACTTTCAGAAAAAGGTGTTGGACAACAGTAACAAAAAACAAAAAAAAACAAACATGACAAACTTAAAAACAAATGTTACTATTTCACTGGACAAGAGGGACTGTAAACAATTTGAAAAAATCTACAAGACAAAACACACGACATGTTTCAACCTCTTTAGTGTTCTTCAGGAAAGATAAACAACAGATTTAGAACAATGAAAATGAAAACGAGCAGTCATTTATCTCAAATTGGGGGGAAATTGACGTTAAATCTCGTTTACATTCACACCCATTTTGCACCCATTTGAGAAGTGATTACTCGTTCTTGGTTTCATTGTCCTGAATGTTGTCTTGTCAGAAGAAGACCAAAGAAATTGAAATGTGTCATGTTTTGTCTTGTAATTTGTTTGTCCCTTTTGTCCTGCAGAATAGCAGTATTTCTTAAAAGTTTGTTTCACTCTTCAGTTTTCTGCCTGCAGTCAACATACTTTGAAACTGAAACAAAAAAAAACAAAAATTTGTTCCATGAAAGTTTACATCCAAAATGCTGACACCTTGGAAGAAAAAAAATGTGTTCATGTTATATAGTGTGAAGAAATTAGGTTTTGCCATTGCTGTCTCACTGCTGCAAACTTTTCTGACAGTGACTCCACAACACTTGTCAAAGGAGAAAGAAAATTAGGAACCTCTGTTGACAAAAGCATGTGATTATCCACAGGTCTTATCAGCGAGGCATGAAGACAGAGAGGTCTGTTGCTGTGTCATTGTGATTTTATTCAATCTGAAGAAGTCTTCCATCAAGTTCCTTTCCACTGTGCATACATGTATTGCCTGCAAATAGCGGAATAGAATCAAAACCAGTTATGTGCGCAGGTAATGACAGAACTTGCAACTAGCAACCCTGTGTCTTTCCAGTTCCAGCTGGTACTGTTTTTTGATCTCTCAGTCTCATTTAGTAACTACCACCCAAATGGCTCCAGTTATGCTGAGAAGATGAGAATGTTTGTACACTCTGAAACATAACTTGCAATAACCACTGCCGAGGTCACTGTCTAAAAATGCATTCTCAGGACACAAATCATTTGTGAAAATGTGTATGCCATTGTAAAAATGCAATATTTTTGTAAACTTAGGCAATAAATTTGACTTCTTAGATGTTTTGAAAAAAAGAACAGCCCTGCAAGTCCAAATCTCACCAAGTTTTGTTTCAAAAAGAAAGAAGATATTGGATGTTGTTTGATGCACACATTTATAAACACTGTGGATGACTATGGTCCTTCAACTGCATTGAGATAATCTGAAAATAAAAAAAGAAAAATTGAAACTGGATTAATTTTATTGCCATTTGCCTGCACTGAAATGGTCTTAGAAGATCAGTCTTAACATTGACTACTTACAATGTATGTCACCTTTTTTTTGTCTGCATCTAGATCCAGGTCACTGCAACATAAAAATGAGGTGCACACATAGGAGGAAAATAAAAAAAAAAACACACTAAAACAAAAACAGGCTGCTGAGCGAGTGAGTGTAAAAGAACGTACTGTTACCTCTGGACTTCTTGTTTTTACCCAAAACTCCCTTATTGATATGAGTTTGAATCAATCATGTCCAACACAACATTTATAAATTATTAATACTGCACAAACATGTATCTCTGACTTACAAAATTTCCGTTTGAAGTACTGGAATTTGCACCAGTGCATCATACAAAAAATTTTAAAAGCATAGAAAAATTTACCCTGATGCATCTCCAGTATGAGCTATAAATTGGAGCAGGATATAACATAATGTCCTGTCAGCTGTGATGAAAGTTATTGAAAACTTTTTTTTTTTTTAAGTTCTAGAGCTTTCTCTAGTTCAGAATATCTTTTGCTTGAGAACCCACCTCTTGTGAAAACCAAAGAGTCTTCTAATAAAGACTGGACTAAATGTGATCAAGCCAGAGGTCATAAGCATTGAAATTGAAAACCATGAAAGTTGGCTTTAGTCTAAATCGACAGCTTAGTTGTGCCTTGTGAGTGAACATTCAGAGAAATGAGGGTGGAATTTAAGTCCAGAACTTGAAGTGCAAGAGTGGCCAGTCTGCAAAGGTTCATTAAGGGTTCCACAAACTTTCAACACTGACCCGTTGTTTAAAATAGGGCTTCTAATGATCAGCGCATGGCAACTGGAATATCGTCAAGCAGTGAAATATTTCAGCACTGTTGGAAATGTATTGAAAATTCTGATGCTGATTAAGTGATGGGCATAGCTGTGAAGATGAATAGAAGAGGACATGAATTTTTTACCGTTAAATCCTGACCCTGTCAGAGCTCAGATTTATTCATTAATTAATGTTAGTTTATAAGTATAACATATTGCTAATACAAACAGTAAGATTCAAAGAGTAAATAATGCTTGTATTGTCTGGAATGTTTTTTTTTATGAAAATTGATTGTCAAATCTTTTTCCGTTTCTCTGTCTCTTACTCTGTGAGTTTTTATATTAGTCTGTTAGAGTGTTAGAAAGAGAAAAACAAAGTGTGTACTGTATGTGTGCATGTGTGTGTGTGTGCGTTTGTCACTTGTGTTTTTTTTCAGTATATTCAGTATACAGTGTGACACCCTGGAGAGTGATGTATCGATGATGAAAAAAGTGATAGGACAAATTTTCCTCATCCAGAAAAATCAATAGGTCAGGATGTCCTGGCTCATGAAACTCAGTAGTAGTTAGAACAATTAACAGGCATGAAACTCGTATGACCCTGGTCATTTATGCAACTTAAGAGTTTTGTGCAACAACTGAATACAGCTGAGATTATTGAGGGTGGGGGGGCAATCTTCCTCGTTGAAATGGCAGCGGACACAGATTCTCAAATTGTTGATTGGCAAATGGGGTTGTTCAGTGCACCGTGCATCTCTAACACTTTGTTTTAGCCTTGTCATCATTCATTATTGAAAAAAATTGTGCTCTACTTCTACTCATCTTTTATTGGTGAGATTTTGTTTGGATATCATCTTGATTGGCTTTTGTGGGGTTGCTTTCTGACTCCTGAACCAGAGGTTCTGGAATTTGTTTTAGTTTTATCAGGCAACAATTTGGATAATGTTGGACATTTTCTATCACGACAGATTTTATCCTGTCACTGGCCAAAAGGTTTTAATGTTACTGTGATTGTGAAAAAATACATAGCACCTGAAATTGTCGCCTGAGTTTGGTGAAGGATCATGACATGACATGTTCCTTCTTTTGGGGGCCAAAATAAAATCGCTCGTAAAGGTCCTGTAGAAATGGAAATGATCACTCTCTGTTATTTTACTATTTTTAGTATGCCACTGTTTGTAATCTTGAATCAGTCTGTCAGGGGCTAGGGGAGAGAGAGACAGAGACAGTGACAGATGCAGAGACTGAGACAGAATGAAGTACTTGACTGAAAATGATATTGAAATATTAAAATGAATGTGTGAATTAGAGGGATCAGAGGAAATGGGAATGGCTGTTGAATGGGAGGAAACAGGGTAGGGACTGTATAAATTTGTAAGTGAGAATGCAAATGCATGTGCTGTTTAGGGTATCAAGTGTGCATATATATGTGTATATGTGCACTATATGTGTATATGTGCACTGGAAATGTTAATGTTAAATCTCTGTGTTATTCAGGTTAAACAGCTCAAGGAGAAGATTGAAGCTGAAAAAGGCAAAGACTACCCTGCTGGAGGACAAAAACTTATTTATGCAGGTAACAAGTTGATTTACTGTAACAAGTTATGTTACTGAAGCAACTATACTGAATGCTCTTTTATATGTGGAATCAGCTATGTGTAATCAAGGCTATGTATGACAGTTCTTACGTTCATGAATTAAAGCCATTTTCTATTACCTTTAAGTATAATCATGATAGCCAAATACTATCCCTTCATAGATTTTAAAGTTTTATCCCAGTTTCTCTACAGCCACGTCGGCAGGTTTGTCCTGTCAAGTTGTGACATCCATCCTCCACCCTCCAAAAGAAAAAAGTTCCAAAAGGAGCTGTCATTGTTAGATTGTTCTCCCTTCTTTATTCTCCATCAGAGAATGATTGTTACAAGTTAGACATTATTCCAATTCGTTTTGAAATCTTGAAAGTTTTTCTTTTTGAGTTTACATATGATGAATATCATAAGTGTGCGGAATGTCCATGTTTCCATCAGTTTCATTTTTGTTCACGTTACAGGATCTTAGACAAGGGGAACAAAATCATTGTTAAAAAAATGAACACAGTCATTGATACAAAAAAGATCCAGCATTTGCACCTCATTGCAGGCAAGAAAAAAAATCAGACTCTTGAGTTATGGTAATCTGATGTCATATGGTGATGTTAATGAGGATATATTTTAAAATTTCAGCCAGGGAAGATTCAGAAAAGCAGCAAAATTTTTGTAACAGCTTACCCGCACACTTGTGTCTGCACATTTGTTATATTTTCAATATGATGCATGTTGCATTAAGTACTAAGTCTTTATTATGAAACCAGTAGGTTATCAAAGAGGTCATTGACCTTACATGTATGATGATATAAGCAGTAATAGGTTCCTAAATAGTAGCTTAAAATGGTGTGTGTGTGTGTGAGAGAGACTCACAGAGAGAGAGAGAGAGAGAGAGTGTGTGTGTGTGTGTGTGTGTGTGTGTGTGTGTGTGTGTGTGTGTGTGTGTGTGTGTGTGTGGACATAGTTACTTTGTTCTAGTAGTAAGTTAATTCATTTTGTGTTTATGATCATAATGATTTACTTTTCAGAAATGACATTAAATGTTGAAAAAGCTCAGGATAGATTACATGAAAGAAATGTTCAAACTAAAGAGAACAAGAGATTTGTGATGTAAATTGAACTGCATTTAGCTTGAAGATATGTTTTGAAGTGTGATTTCAGGGAACATTTATGACAAGAATTGACTAGAACTATGGTATTATTTATGGACATGTCTGACATATAATTTATCATCAGTGTTTGGCTGGAATGTCCTTAGTGAAGAATAATTTAAAGAGAGGTTTGTCGTAAAAATTGACTTGTGTGTTTTGTTGCTGTGTATATACAGGAAAATGTTGTTTTCTTATGAAAGGGTCTTTCATGAAATTTGCTCTTATGTTCAGTTGTAATGTATTCAGAAAAACTGTAAGTCAAAGTGAAGTCTGTTGTAAGTCAGTTTTTACTTGGAGTGTGGTCAATAAAATGTAGTTTATGCAGACCTCGGTCATTTGTGTAAAAGTCTAAAACTGACTTCTTTGTGAAGTTGAAATTATACTAAGTAAATTTAATTCATGAAGAGGTCTGTCATCAAACTAGCTTCAGTATTTAGTTGAAATGTGTTCAGTGAAATGTGCTTCATGAAAAGGTCCACTCATTGGTTGTAGAACTGATCTGTATCTATGTTCAACTGGAATGTGCCTAATGAAGTGTAATTTGAATCATGTGGCAGTTTTGTGCTGTTTTTACAGACATTTTCCCATTCCTTGTGGAATTTTTGTCTCTTGTCCAGTTTTTATCAGCTTGCTTTCTTTTTGTGTATTACTTTACGATTGTTGTATTGTTTTTAGGAAAAATCCTGGATGATGAGAAAACCGTGGATGAGTACAAGATCGAAGAAAAAAACTTTGTGGTGGTGATGGTAACAAAGGTGAGCTGACTTCTGGGATGTATTTTACACTAAAGCATGTTCTTGTAGAATGTTTGGACTTGAATTACATCAGGTACAAACACTCTATGGCAGCCGCCATAAAAATCCTGTTCTGAAATATTCCACAAGACGTGTTTTAGTTCCTGAAAGAGATAGATATCTTTGATCTAAGACTGTAGGATGAAAGATTTTTAGCTTTTGAAAAATCTGGCTTATCGAGTTTTGTTGTTGTCATTTTGTGTGTGTGTGTGTGTTTTTTCAATTCTGTGTTGATTTGGGTTTGGTCAGGTGACGAGTCTATTTCTGACCCCCATGGTTAGCTGTGCTATAAACAGTATGAATTGGATTGTATTGTGAGCGCTGTAAATGTCGGTTTAAATTTCAACAGTTCTTGTCACAAGTTGATTGTTGTGTTTTCATGCATAGAACTTCATTTATTTGTGATTTTTTTTTTTTTAATCGAATTTAGCTCATTTTCAGTCACAGCTGTATTGTTATTAAAACTGGATTGTAAGGGAACTCTGCTTTTTTTCCCCCCCTGAAGTCCTGCAGTAAAAAATGCAGGGCAAAAGTTACATCTTGTATCACAGACAAAAATTGACCCGGAATGAGAGGATTTTCACTGCTTACGCTAATTGAGGTTTGCACTTGCTGATCTGGTCTGTTGTTTTTTTTCAGCCAAAGGCGGCTGCTCCACCTGCAGCTGAAGGCAAACCTGCAGAAACACCAGCCCCTGCCCCTGCTGCCACCTCTCCAGCTGCCCCAGCTGCTGCGCTGCTCCCACACCTGTTGTCCCAGCCAGAGACGACGGAGGGAAAAGGAGATAGCAACCCTTCCAGTGTCAGGTGTGGAATTGTGTGGGTTAGGTTTGGTTATGTGTGGCATTGTGTGTATTGAGATGTTAAAAAAAAAAAAAAAAAAAAAAAGATGTTCAGGCTGTAGTTACATTTTGTAGCGGATACAACTGTCTGGTACTGAGTTGCTTTGAAATTGGTCATTGCAGCAGTTGAAGATCAAAGACAGATCTATATGTGTATACATGAAGGCACATTTAAATGTAATTGTTGTAGCTGTTTGTTGGCATGTGTGTAAAAGTGGGCTATTTTTGTCACCAAGTGCGGGGGTCGGTAGGAATCAAAATTGTATGTGTACTTGGTGAGGACATGAAGAATTTTAAGCTGTGCCCTTTCTGGATGGCAATATATATGTATGTTTTTATATGATGCATTTTCTAGAAATGAATAACTGACCAGTTAGAAGCAAAGTAAGCTAAGTGTCTTGACAGGAAACACAGCATGACTGCATGCATTTTGTCCACATCATGTATATTTGTGTGTGTGTCTGTGTTGACTGTTTTGTATAATTCTTTCAGTAATATATATATTGTTTTGTATGATTCTTTTATCAACGCTGTTTATCAACACATTTTGTGTTTCCTTTAGTTTGTGTAGTCTGTATAAATATGCGAGTAAAAAAATGCTCATTGAAAAAAAAAGAGAAAGAAAAAAAAAAAAAGCATGTGTCTGCCTGCAACACTGACGTCTACAGCTCTTTGTTTGTTCAGTGTGGCCCCTGCTCCAGCAGCCCCTGCAACCCCTGCAGCCCCTGCCACTGAGACCCCCCAGGGCGGCGCTACTGGCACCGCTGTTCAATCGCCGAGAGCACCCTGGTGACTGGATCGGCATATGAAAACATGGTGACAGAGATCATGATGATGGGCTTCGAACGAGATCAGGTGGTCCGGGCTCTGAGGGCCAGTTTCAACAACCCCGATCGGGCTGTGGAGTACTGCCTTTCTGTAAGTGGTAGTGCCTGGGGTAGTGTTAGTAATTCATGCATGTCGCTTTATCATTTATAGATTACATTTCTGTGAATTAAAGATCTCTGTGACAAGGTTTCAGTAGGAAACTGCGATACACGGTGACAGCCTTGTTTGTGCAAGTCTCAGAACAGCATGAAGCTTCAAAGGATCATGAAGAATTTGATTGAGTCCGTTGGAAAAGCAAAACAATGTTTCTGTTAAGGAGCACTTGATACAGAATCCACAAAAAAAGAAGATACAAGTAAAGCGTCAACTTCATTATCGACACTGATCTTCACTTTTTTTTAAAAAAAGTCTCTTCTCATCATACATAGCAGTGTCAGCCAAGTCTGAGAAATGTGTTAGACATCTGCAGTTTTGGTCAAGAAATTTGGAGCAACATTTTCAGAGATGTATCCATTATTAAGTAGCTGAAAGAAAATAAACTGTATGGTCCAAGCTTCTCATTTGAATCTTTCTCACACTCACCAGTGGGTAGGAGCCAATCAGGGCCAGAATGTCTCACAAATTAATGAATTTTGAATTAGACCTCCCAGGTTATTACTGCACCATGGTAACTTGTAGGTAGCTGAATGATAGGTGTGTGATGAAGGTAATTTTTCATCTGATTCTGAAAATGGAAACTTCTGTGGATTTCATGGATGAAATACCAGCTTGATATGAAATATTTCGAGCTTGGCGATAGAGAGTGAGGAGAGTGGCAGAGTCAGAGTTGGAACATGAATCAATGACTGTTAGGCCTACATGTTAACAGACATCCTGTAGCGATGAAGATCAGGGGGGAAATGCAGTTGATATAATGGGGGGGGGGGGCTATGCTATGCTGCATTTCTCTGAATCAATAAAGTTCTGATGATATGTCATGATTAGGTCTTCCTCAGTAGCGAAAGGAGAGCAGAAATAGAGCAGTGCAGAAAGGTTCAAGATGGTGATGGGCAGAAATCAGCAGTGATGGAACATTTTCAATGCTTTCTTTTTTGTCGATGGATGAACACAACTACTGGAACCCTTCTTGTGATATGGCAGGCACATTAGATTTTCTACATTTTTAGATATGCAATCCAGTATTTTACTTTGCACATCTATAAAAAGAAAATTGGGGAAAATAAATCATATAAGTCAGCTGTGTGTTACTGGTCTATGGAAAATAAGCAGACAATAGCAAAAGCAATTCTTTGAGACTTTTTGATTTTGGTACTGTACTGTTTTTTAATTCATGTCAGTTGCTTCATGGCCTGTTTTTTTCCCATCTCCAGCAGCAGCAGTTTCATGTTACAGTTTTGTAAATAAGGCTAATTTCATCAAATGATAAAAAAAAAGCATGAAGTAGTGTAAATAGTGTGCATTTACCATACCAGCACCACAAAGGAGAGATGCTTATCAAGAGATGTGGAAAGTGAACCAAACGTGTGTTGCAGGGTATCCCTGATGTTCCAATGCAAGAGGAGAACCCAGCTGCTCCAGCTGCCACCAATCCACCAGCTGCTGCCACCACAGGAACGCCAGCCACTACAGGGGCTACCACTGGCCCTGCCCAGAATCCACCCAGTAAGTGTCTGGCTCCGCAGTCACATCCCTTTCAGGGTTCCCACCATCTTAAGTAGCTGGGAAGGATTGAGAAAACTGATCTGGCATTTTTAAAGACTTACTGTTGGTTTGTTTGGATTGCAGACTGAAGAGAATTGTAGACTGGGAAAAAAAGAGAACTCTCTTTTTTTTGTAAGATCACATGCATTTGTAATAAGCCTTAAGAAAAAAAATTCTCGCAATCAGTTCCAACGTGACAAAGAGTGAGGCACTTGAATGATTAAAAGAATTTGAAGTCGTATTGTTTTAAGCAACGGTCAGCTTGTTTTATAACAGTTGTGTTGGGCCATGCAGAATACGTAAAGTTGAAACCAACCAGTCATAGTCATATTTACAGTTTTCTGGATTTCAGACTAAAATTGTCAGAAACCAGGTTTGTGTGTGGGAGTGAATATGTTGTTTGGTTTACCTTTGATTGATTGACTTGAGAATTTACAAATCCTTTGTCTCAGGTACAGGAGGGACAACTGCAGATGACCTATCTTTCCTTCGGTCTCAGCCCCAGTTCCAGAGGATGAGGACTGCCATCCGAGACAACCCCAGTCTTCTGCCGGCACTTATGCAGCAGATTGGCACCACCAATCCTGCACTGCTCTCTGTAAGAAAGAGTGGGTAGTGTAACATACCAATGCCAAGCTTGACCCTGCATTAAAAGATATCTAAAATGAGACCACCTTGGAAGAAGCATCGCTACTGTTCTAAAAAATGTGACCTACTGTTCTCAAAAGATGACTGCCACTGACATTACATCCACAGATTGCATGTTATTAAATGTGCACACATGCGCGCATGCACACACCACACTCACACATACACACACACACACACACACACACACACACACACACACACACACACACACACACACACCCAAAAATGCAGATGGGAAGTTGTAAATCAAACGCTATGTGCATTGGCATTAGACTGTAATGAGTTGTGGAAGAAATCAAACTGAGCTGAAGGTATGAGAAAGCATTCAAAAGATAGCTAGTTGTTGCTAGCAAATCAGAATATATCAGTTTGATGTGGAAAATGGGGAATCCATCTGTGGTCCCCCCCTCCCCCCCCCCCACCACCACCACCCCCCCTTAGAAAAAAAAAGTGTCAACGCTGCCAACTCTTCACAAAATTATAGGATGTTTGCAGCATGATTGAAAGAGGAAAACTTAGCTATGTGCATGGTTTTATAGTGCACATACTCCATCAGTCATGGAGGCTGTTGATGTGAGAGTGCAAACATGCATGCATGTAGATTTACACAGAATTTGTAAGAGTGTGTTGTATTTTTCAAAAGTTTTCTAGAGCACTACACAAATCCATGAAATGGGGGGTACTGTTTTGCTTTGGTTTGGTTGGTTGGTTTTAAATTATGTAAGACAACATGCAAGTCTGTACCACATGAAATTTTGTAAAAGAATTGATAGATGTAGATTAGTGTGCATGTGTCTTGTTCCTGTTCTGTTGACGCTTTTGGTTGACCATCATGGTCTCTCGCCCACACCAAACGCGCCACTGTCTGTAACCCCACACAACCTATGCTACATATACACACACGCGTGTGTTTATGTGAGAGAAAAAAGAAGGTTGTTAAAAAAAAGCAGTTGTGCAGGTGATATCAGTATCATCAGTTAGAGGATTGAAAACAAAGAAATAAAAGATTAACAAAAATTAACATGCATGTAATCGTTACTTGAAGAGATGGAATGCGTAGTGCATAAAACATATTTGGTGCGTTATTTCGTTGTTTGTATTACTTTGGATTTCGGTAACATCTGTTTCCTGTTTCTTTTTCCTTCAGTTGATTAGCCAGAACCAGGAGCGTTTCGTACAGATGTTGAATGAGCCTGATCCTGCTGAATCCGGTGGCCAGGGAGGTGGTGGTGGTGGTGGTCAGGAGCAAGAAGCGGGGGAGGAGGCAATTCTGGCTACATCCAGGTCACTCCTCAAGAAAAAGAGGCTATTGATAGGGTAAGGTTTTTTTTTTTTTTTCCCTCTCATTTGCAGTTTTACTGAAAGTGTGTGTATGTGTGCCAGTACAGCCCTATTTAGCTATCCATTTCACCAAATTTTGTACACGTCTTTGGTGAAAATGCAGTGTATATGATGAACTTGAAAAGAGACAGTGAAAAAAATGTAGAGATGAAGCTTGTAAGTGGTTATTGCACCCACTGTGGCATGTTACCATGGTGTTGTCTTGGGGTGCCGTTTTTTTTTTTGGCTTTGACTGAAGAGTGACAACTATTGCTAATTTTACTGCACAAAATTGTTCCTAGATGTCTTGCTGCTTTGACAGTATGCCCTGGGAGAAAAAAAAAGGGAGAGAGCATGAATTTAGGCCAGCCTATGCTAATGAACCAGGTCTGAAACTAACTTTGTGTTGGAAAAAGCTATTTGATTTTTACTGGAAAATCAGGTGTCCCTGTACCTTCTGTCAAGTGATAGCAAGTGAAAACAAAAGAAAACACACTCCCACCCTGATGCTTTTACAAACTCTTATGAGAGGAAACATTGACACATTCATCCCCTCTCCTGCTAATTACAAAAAGTTGGAAGATGTGTTCACACTCTTAGTAGAAAATACTTTCATTTTTGTTGAAAAGTACATCAGTGGCAGTTTTCAAGGTCTGGTGGTGCACATGTAATATTTTCACTGAGGTTTTTCTGCCATACTGTACTTCTGACATCGCTGGAAAAAAATCATTTTTTATTCTTTTTTTTTTACAGTAATTTGAAACTTGTTATTCTTCAGCAGTTGTTTTGAAGAGAAGGATACATTGCAAAGTACAGAAAGAATTTGATCCCAGTGTCCAAGCTATTTCAACAGAGGTCAGTCCACAAAAGCTCTTGTTACTTGAGAATACTTCCTTTCAAAAAAGAATTTTCAATGCCGTCATGTATGACACAGTGGTTTTTTTTTTCATATTTTATATATTACGTGATAATCTTAAGTCCTTTTTTTCATATTTGATATATGTTGATGTTGCTCATGTTGGCTATGTATGTTTTGTGTGTAAACGATAATTGTGTGTTTAGAAGGCTAGAACTGATTAAATCACCACATACCATTTAGTACTTACACAGGCATACCATTCTTTCTCTTTCATCACTCTTTCTCTCCATCTCTCTCTCTCTGTCTCTGTCTCTCTCTCTCTCTCTCTCTCTCTCTCTCTCACACACACACACACACACACACACACACACACACACACACACACACACGCACACTCACACACACACACACATGCGCAGGCACGCACACAGGCAGAGAGTTTCCAGATAGGATTAAAACTAAAAGACTAACTGCTGGGACATTTATGTATGGAGATATGTAGGGAACTGGACCTACGTAACTTCATGATGAATGAAAAGTTTGTAAACAGAGTGCCCTTTGTGGGATGTGATCCCTTTGTAATCATTTTTGACATCTCATAATCCTGTTACCTTGTTGCAACCGATTACTGATTGTCCCCAGAGTGTGTTGATGTTTTTTTTTTTTTTTTTTTTTTCTCTTGGGGATGGTATGCAAACATTTAACTGGGTAAAATGTCTGTTGCAGTTAAAAGCCCTGGGATTCTCGGAAAACATGTGCATTCAGGCTTACTTTGCCTGTGAGAAGAACGAGGACCTAGCTGCCAACTTCCTGTTATCCCAAGGGTTTGATGACGACGATGATCAGAGTTGATTGTGTCTGAATCAAAGACTCCCAGATTTGGTGGCCCTGTGTGACAGAGGAAAGCTGAAAGTTCTGTGGCATAATGCATCACCTGTATTTATGATGTGGAACTTTTCGTTTCTGGCTGTGTTGACAGGTGTGAAACTTTTGGTTTGATTGTTTTCTTAGGACAATAACAAAAATTAGGATTTTTTCCCCCACACACACAATTGAAATAGCTTTTTGTCTTTTGATGTTTGAATCATAAATGAACTTGAATTGTGGCCATGCTATCTGCTGTTCCTTCTCTGCATCCGTGTATGTGATTGAAATGGGCATACTTTGTTTGAGATAAAGTGTGTTGTGAAAATGTATGTTATGGATTTTACTTTACGGCATTTATATTTTTCCATTCTTTTGCTTTTGGGAGGAGGTTGGAGCTACCTTTAGTTTTTTATTTAGTCCACTTACTGTGCTGTTTCTGGGTAAGTCATCTCTGGTTCACAGTTGTGTCTCTCTGTGAGTGTTGTCAATTTGTAGTTTTATATTAGCTCAGGAGAATGAGGAAAGCAGGGTTATACCAGTGTGTTCTGACAGTGCTCCTGTCAGTTGGACTGGCTCTAACTAACCTCTGGACTACTGAATTTGGTAGCAGCAAATTGACAGTTACTTCTTCGAGAACGGAAATTGTGGTTAATGTACGCAGTTGCATGGATGTGAAGAATGCTGCAATCTTTTTAGTAGGGTTAAAAAGTAATATGAAAGAGTTCTTTTCCAACAGTGGTGGCTGATGACCAGAGACGTGCAGTCAGTTCCTTCAGTGGCTCGTTGATAGCTCTGGCAGTCAAAGGGTTAATAGAGTTGCAGCAAATGGGTCACAACAGACTTTGCTTGGCTGGTTTATTACAGATCTTTGCATTACCTAAATTCTTTCAAATTGAACAAATTAAGAAAGCATATAACTGAATCAAGGACTTACAGATAATCCACAGTTTTGTCCGCATGTTATCTACAGATTGTTGTCTTACTGGAACCACCTCTTTTCCAGGAGAACTCGCCCCTTTATCATGCAAAATGCTGCTCATTGGTACTCGGTTGAGCTATATCTGTAGGCTTACTGTGCGCAGAATGGTCATAAATAGGCTGTGAAATGGATTGTGAGCAGTCTCTTTATCCCAGTTTTCACTTGCTTCTGGAGTGCTGTGAACTTGAATATAATGGCTGTAATAAATGGATTTTTAGCAATGTCTTTGCCAAATATTTCACTTTTTTTTTCCAGGCTAATGTGAACTAGAATATTATGGCTGTACCAAATTAAACATGGCTGTACCAAATTAAATATTGATGGAAAGTCGTTTCCCTTACGATAACGTGCTTTTCCACAGATACTATCCTCTGTGTGAACATGAACAGTTCCTGAGGCATGCTGAGTGATCCTTTTCCGAGCATGTACCTGGAATCTCAGAGATCGCAGAACTGGTTGATCTTGATTTGCACGAGCCAAAATTTTATACAGATAAGAAATGACTGTACAGTCTTAGGGTATTTTGTACACCGTTACAAGAAATACACTTGACTACACATGTGTTAGCCAGGTTTTTTTTTTCATTCTTGGTTTGTTGTAGGATAGGGGCTTCATCTGAGCGTAAACTTTTTCCCTATTTACCACCCATCTGTAGGCTCTAATGCTTTGCATGCTCACTATGTATTGCCTACCACAAGGTGTCATAGCTGGAGTGCACAGCAACTCATAAACCTTTTTTTTTTTTATTTAATCATTTTAATTCTAAACTCATTCTAGGTGTTTCCCATTGAACCGATCCATCCAAAAATGCTGAGTAATAAACAAGGTCTGAGATCTTATAATGTAAAAAAAAAAAAAAAAAAAAAAAAAAAAAAAAAGAGCAAATGGCTGGACATGCGATATTGGCAATGATGGTTAGATATTCAGGGAAAGACTAGCTCTGCTAGTACATGTAGGAAAATACAGGAAGAGGATTTGCCATAGTTTCCACATTGTCATGGGCTGTCGAAATCCCATCAAACAAAAACCATCCTATGAGAACAATCTGTTTCCAACAGTGTAAACATTGAGAGCTAAGAAGTGCCCTAAATGTACCAGTTGTCAAGAAAATATTGGAGAAAAGATTGAAATAGCAGAATTTGGGTACACAAACAACAAATATATCAGTGCAACAAACCCTCAAAAAAAAAAAAAAAAAGAAGAAAAGACTGCAACTGAACACTCCCTGCATTTGATACTTGTGTAGGTGGTTTTTTTTCTTAAACTGTAATGTGTTAGTCTATGCATTATTTACCACCCAGTAAACACTATCGAAGATTGGTGTGCACATGGGTTTTTTTTTTTTGTGTTGTTTTTTGAATGGGCTGGAACATGTTTAAGAATCAATATGCCAGTGTCTGTTTACCCTGGATTTACCTTCTGGGAAAGACCGCTTTCCTTTCAAGACATTTTGCCTGGGAATACGTCTTTTGTTATACTCTGTACTAGTTTGCCTCCAGATAAAAAGTCTCTCTTTCTCTCAGGACGTTTTGTCCAGGAATGGGCCTTTTATTGTAGTCTGCACTAGATTGGTCTTCTACTAAGGACTCCCCTTTTCTTTCAGTACATTTGGACTGGAACACGCCTGTTAGTGTAGCCTGTACCACATTTGGCTACTGGTGAAGACCCTCTCTTCCTTTCAAGACCTTTTACCTTGGAGCACATTTACTGTAATCTATATTAGGTTTGCCTCCTGGTAAAAGATTCCCCCTTCCTTTCAACATATTTCATCATTTCAAAACAGTTGTCTGAATTAATCTACACTAGACTTGCAGACTGGTGAAGACTCCTTCCTTTAAAAACTCCTTTCTATCCTCCATGCCTCATCCTCCATGCCTCTCCCTTCATTATTTTTTCTGAAGATTTGCAGAGGTGGTTGATAGATTCTATGTTGCGTTTTTCATATGTTTTTGTACTTGCATATTATTTTGCTCTTGTGTTCTCCTCTGTTTATTTTTTTATGTCCGTGTGTTAAAAAAAAGGGTTTATGCTTTATTCATTGCGCCAGAAATTGGGCATAATGTTTTTAAAAAAAAAAAAAAAAAAAACTGATTATTGGAATGGACTGAGTTGTGTACCGATGCTGTGTGTTTACGTGGGAGCAGGGGGGCATGTGTATGTAAGTCTGTTAAGTGCATGCGAGAGTTCATGTTGACATGCCCACATGCAAACCCGCTGCAGGGTGTGTGTGTGTGTGTGTGTGTGTGTGTGTGTGTGAGAGAGAGAATATGCGCAGGTACATGAATACCATGTTCCATGCCATCATTTCAGCTTGAACGGAGTGTGAATTGTAACCTATGATCCAGTGTTATGCCATCAGCTTGGATGGAGCCAGATACGTTGCTTCTGATTTTAGGATAAATGTAATGCATAACATCATGGCTTGCCTCTCTCTCTCTCTCTCTGCTCTCTCTCTCTCTCTCTCATTTTTCCTTTCTGTGTTCCACCTACTTTTTTCTCTAGTGTATCCATGAAGTATTTGCTTGGTCTTCTGATATCTGTGTGAGCTGGACGAACATTGGCCCATGTTCAAGATTCATCGTAAAGATACCAGGATTACCACCCTTGGACAGAGATGGAAATCGACATGGATCGTTCCAAACATTCCTTTGGTGAATACTCCAAACGGTGGGGTGGCAAGGATCAGGAACTGCTCTGACTTAATTTTGTTTCGTCGTCTGTTTTCCAAGGTTGAAAACAAAAACAAAAGACCCTCATGAATAAATAGTCTAAAAAGAAATCCTACTGAATATCTGTGACTTCTATGGTGGATTGTATCTGGTGTGATATCAGCCTTCATATAGTTTCCCCTGTTTGAATGTAATCATTAAAAAGTATGGTCTAAACACATTGTAATATATATATGGGAAACAGTGACAGTACAGTTTTGCATAAAACATTATGTGGGCTTTTTGCTTTTTCTGTGCCCAGATAAGCATAGTAACCATAGTGTTGTAAATTTTGGTTATATGTGGATGTAGTCAAGCTAGACCATTCCTTTTTTTTTTTCTTTATAAACGTGTATTGTGATTAGACCATGACTTAAATATGCAGTTACTGTAGCTTTAATTTACTCTTTATTGTTCGAGATTGTTGATGAAACGTGCCACGTATTAATGCTTGCTGAGAAAAATTTGGCTAGACTTGCAAAACTCCAGCATGTTCATGTAATTACACCAGCAATTAAAAAGAAAAGAAAGATAATAATGAAATAAGAAATTCACATTTGAAGCATGTATATTGTTTTTTACTGGCAAATATTGCTTCTTCTGTATAATATTTGGGGTCCGTTTGCTGTTCTACTGTCTTTTTTGTACCCACACAGCAAAAATTGTAGATGCTTCCATAGTATTAATATAGAATCTGCTTAAAAGAGAAAGAACAGAATATCAGTTACAAGAAGTGAAAGTTCTTTTTTTTTTTTTCCCATTCAGTCTTGTGAGTTCATTTGTGATCATTTTGGGGGTGGTTTTATTTTTTTGTTCAGTTAAATTTACATTGCATTCCTCTCAAGGTTTCTCATTGAAAAATGAATTATGGAATTAAGCAGATACTGAGTTACAGCTATAGGCATGTTAAAGCCAAAACAAGGTGATGCAGTCTGTGAACCTGCTTAACACAGTCAAAGACAAGTAAATACCCATCTGCACATGTTGCTTCAGTATTAGTTTGTCAGTGTTGTGGCTGCTGAACTGGGCTGTCGGCTTTTAGCCTCCTGTTACAAGATCACAAGGGTTCTAATCTCTTCTGTCGTTTTATAGTTAATTTTATTTTATTATTATTATTTTTTTTTTAGTGTGTTGTTTGTCTCACCTCATCGACATAATGGTCTTAACTAAAATGCAACCCATCATGCTTACATTTCTTTGCAGCAAGAATAATGAGCCATTCCTGAAGCGGGGGAAATGAACTCCCATGTGCTTACACACCAGACATACGTGGTCATATTTTGCAACAAACGAAAAAGGTACAGAATGAGGGCAGAAAAGGAGAAACAGTTCTGGAATGGATTGCTGTGGATATTTTTTGGATTGTAGTTTATTTTTCCTCTTTAAGAATTTGAGGTAGTGGTTTTTGGAAAATAAAGGATGAGCATCCGTGGGATGATTGTAATTTTAAGAAAAGGGAAGAAACTCAGGTCATGGAATTTGCTGAAATGTCTCAGGAAAGAGAATTGTTGAGTTGTTAAAGATGGTCCTTTATCCAGAACTGATAATCTATGAATGGAGCAAGGTCATTTTGAGGATCTTAAGTGAATTTCTCAGCTGTCTTAAATGCAACTTCTTATTGATACATATTTTTTAGACAGCATTATTTTCTTCCTTCCTTTAAGTGAAGTTTATGTTATGGTTGTAATTTGTGGTCATACAAAACCCTGTGTGTCTGTTCTGTGTAGGGGTTTCCTGTTACTGGCCTTTGCTTTTAGTTAGCAGTATGTCTGTGTGATTATTTTGTATCCAGCTTGATAAAGCATCTTCAAATGATATACCTGTCAGTTCTTGGATCAGAAGTAATACCATCGTTATCAAGGAAGGGACTGAGGTTGGAAATAAGATGTGTGGCTGCTGTTACAAGTGAATAGCAACTACTGCTACAGGATATAGAAATGTGACATGCAGGTTGGCAAATGAATCTTTCTTTTCCCTTTTGTTTTCTTTTTCAATGTTTTAACTCTGTGGTTTGAGAGCTTGTTTGCCACTGACTTGTTCATTTGAACTGATATTACACCTGATCAAGGAATGATTATTATTAGACGCTTGTAACAACCAGCTGAATGTGACTGAATGAGTGAGGAAGGGTGTTCTGTATGCTGATGTGATGCTGCATGCATTACTTCTGTCTGAAAGTGTTGGAAGAACAGACATGGTTGTATGAATGGATTTTACAGTGTTGGCTTTTTGAATTGGGATTTCAAAGCGAGTTGCTGATACAGTACAAGAGAGATGGCATTGAGTGTTACACTAGACTTCAAGCATGGGACACGGAGCAAGAAATGTCAAGCTCAGCTGTTCAAAGCCATTTGGTGTAACACTTTCTCTGTAACTCTTGCCATGTTCGCAGATGTTTTTTCCTCTCCAGATTTTGACAATAAAAGTCATCATGTTCTTTCTGCCATTATGTTCTGCAAGTTTGTATGGTAGCATGTGGATTCATCACTGAGTGATCCATGACTTGACTCACATACTATGTCACACAAACGTGTGCATGCGTTTGATGTGGGAAGAGTAATGAAATGTAGAGTGCATCATCGTAGATCTCAAGAGAACAGCATCTATCTTTCTGATCAGTGAACTGTAGTGTTCATTAGTTTTCACATTTCAGGTTTCTTACAGCTGATTTGTCTCAAAGGGGATAATGTGGGCTTTTAGTAGGGATAATGGGGGCTTTTTAGTTACGAACAACTCTCCCACCTTCTGAAAGATTTGTACAGTGTACTAGTAATTTCCTCTATTCTCTTTGACTTTTTTTTTTCTGTTTACCTGTCTTTCCTTAGCCTGTCTTACTGTGAGTTTCTGTTTTCTGCCTTTTTGGACCTTTTTCCTGTCTTAGTTGTTCTTATAACTAATGGCCGTTTTTTAATTATTATCTTGTAAGAAGCTAGTGGATGTGTATTTGTGTGTGTGTGTGTGTGTGTGTGTGTGTGTGTGTGTGTGTGCTTAAAGCATGTCTCTTCTTAGGTGCACTATACTGGGTAGAGTTCACTGTTCCTGCATCCATACAATAATCAGGCATGACACTTTTCAGTTTTTAACCTGACTTCGAGCTTTTTAAAGGTCTCTAAAGTCATTCTTGAGATTTGCATAAATCTGCTGAGAAAAAGGAAGGGGGAGGGGGAAGGGAAGGGTATGTTAGGACCATCAGGTTTCAAGTTCTCAAACCAGTTGATCAGTTTACTCCAGTTTGTCAAAGCTTCTACTGGCACCAAAGTTGAGTGGTAAAAAAAAAAAAAAACAAAACAAAACAAAAAAAAAAAAAACTGTTGGCTCAGAATGCAATTGCAAGAACATTGACAAGACTCCAGGAATTGTTGGGATGCGTAATGGTCCAAGCGTACCACTGGTCTAACAATTTTTTAGTCTGAAAAAAACAGAACACAGCTTCAGGGGACTGAACCGTCAAGGCGATTGGCCCAACTGGGAGCTCGACAGCAGCTCCTGGACACTCTGGAATTTTTCAGGCTTTTCCTACCATGTCATGTCTCGTATCTGATGATAAAATACTGTCCATTACCTGACAGTCCCTGTCCAACAAGATGCCATCTTATATCCTTGAATGGAATTATTCACACACACCGGCTTATCTTTAACGTTAGCTAGACGCTGTGGTGAGAAGCATTCGTTAGTTCCCACTTCCATCATTCAATAATGATGTCAATATGTATTATACAACCGATTGTGAAAAGAGGAACTCGTTTGCCTTTTAGACATGAACAGAACAAAAAGGTAAATCACACGGTAGGTTCAGCAGTAACGAACACACCTGTCTTTCCAATTTACTTCATGAGTTTAGTTTTGTTTTGTTTTTGGGTTTTTTTGGGGGGGAGGGGAGGGGGTAATATATATATATATATATATATATATATATATATATATTTTGGGGAGGAGCAGACGTGACAGTTGATAATACATCAATTCATAAATGAAGAAAAAGTACGGCAAGAGCAGAATCAAAAGGGTGAAAAGAATGACAACTGATCCTGGTAGTAAAGGGGCAGATCAGACTTTTTTTTTTCAATACGGTGAGGAGAAGAAGAAGAACAACAAAAAAAGTGCTGAAGGCAGAGAGAGAGAGAGAGTAGCTCTGCATATATATGCGAATGGATAAAGTTTCTGCTTTGAGTTGGAAGAACGAGGAAGATGATTGCGAAGGAGAAAGGGAGGGATGCTCCTAAGAAAGACGGACATACTCATGGTGTGTGTTGCTGTCTGTCTGTCTGTCTATCTACAACACTACGATGGAGCAAAAAAAAAAAACAAAAAAAAAAAAAAGATTTACAGCTTCAACCGATCAAACGTGAACATCAAAGGACAACGCATATCGCAGTGTCTTCCTTGAAAGAGCGGTTTAAAAAAAAAAATCAGGGGAAGAGAGAGACAAACATGAAGAAATGTCCGAAATAAACAAGGAGGGGAAGTTAAGCAGAAAAAAAAAAAAATGAAAAAGTGACGATGGACAAAAATAAGAAAGATAGGAAGAAAGAAAAAAAGAAGAAAACGACAAATAGGAGATGTGACAAGCAGGTACACAAAGATAGAAGCGCAGCGCACGCGCGCGCACACACACACACACACACACACACACACGCGCGCGCGCGTGCACGCTCTTGCACAAATGTAGGCAGGCAAAAGAAGAGTAAACGGAGAGAGACAGACAGGCAGGCAGACGGAGAAAGACGGAGAGATTCAGAGAGAGCCAGACAGACTGAGATATTGTGAGACTCTCTCTCTCTCTCTCTCTCTCTCTCTCTCTCTCTCTCTCTCTCTCTCTCTCTCTCTCTCTCTCTCTTCTTCTTCTTCTTCTTCTTCTTCTCGAAGGATTCCGGGCTTGCTAGACTGTCAAACTTAGACGCATCTGACGCCCAGAGGACTGGCTTTATTCAGATCAGTCCCCAAAGACCATCATGTGTCCAACCCAGTCATTGAGTTTACAGAAAAGTGACACATCTGTCATACCACTGATAGTTTGTTCACAAGGTCACACCATGTCTGATCTACTTAAACCACAACACACAAAAGCTCTCTTCCTCGGATACTTTAAAGGGCACGTTTCTAAGTCATTTAGCGGACAAGGATCAGATCGTCCTGCGGATCTCTCAGCGAAGAGGGGTTTTAACCTGTCCGGTTTGCCCAGAGGCAGCCGCAAGATGTTCCCTGGTTCCAGAGTCTGAGGTTTGCTGTGTTGCCAGTGACGGGGATGACAGGATTAGAGAGTTAAAGAGATCGGAGATAACGGCAGCTCTGACAGGGCATCGAATTGGGCTTTATGTCTAAAATGTGCACCTCTCTCTCTCTCTCTCTCTCTCTCTCTCTCTCTCTCTCTCTCTCTCTCTCTTAGAGATGTGTGTGCGTGTGTGTGTGTGTGTGTGTGTCGTGTGTGTGTACGTGCGTTTGTGTGTGTGTGCGTGTGTGTGTGTGTGTGTGTGTGTGCACGCGCGCGCGCGCGCGCGCGCGAAATTAACGCGAGAGAGCGCAGACCCCCGCCCAAGTCCAACATGTCCTGGATCCGCCCTTTGATACGCACTTTGATCGGGATCTGCGCTACACACCCCCACCAAAATTTTACAGTGTCATCCTGGGGTCACATTTGATCAATCTCTACCAAGTTTTGTTAAAATACATGGAGTTCTTTCTTTCTTTCTTTCTTTCTTTTTTTTTTTTTTTTTTTTTTTTTTTTTTTTTTTTTGGTATCATCACGCTCAATGGACAACGGATATGACCTTTGACGCAGATGCGTACTAAAATGCAATGTGTTCATCCTTGGGACAAATTCTAGCTTCTCACTAAGTTTTGTTTTCGTTTGATAGTTTCTCGCGTTATCTTACCGCCAAACAAACTATCAAACAGACATAGATGACCATAAACATCACTTCATTTTGGTGGAGGGCAATCTTAACAGTGTTGGTTTCATGTAAGCGATTATCTCATTTTCTGTGCTTGTATGACGTCATAAAGGCAATCGGGCATCATAATGAATATAATTGTTATATGGTGTGTCAGTAGGTTTAGAAGTCGTGCTTCTATTTCTTTGTGAGCATGGGCATGAACTAATGATGTCCTCCATAGAAACAGTAATCACTGCTATCGTATGATATTATGATTATAAGAAAAACGTTAGAATATCATATGACAGCTTTCATCAAGACACTTATTGTGATTGCAATGAGAACTACAATTAAAGGCTGTTACATGCCCTTCTGCACATGTGCTCATCATGCACGTCAGGAGAGAGACCAACCAAAAAAAAAAAAAAAAAAGAAAAAGAAAAAAAAAAAAAAAAAAAAATGAGACGAAATGCAAAAGATTAAGGTGGATAAGATGGGGAAGGAGTGGATCGTGAAACAAGAATGTAAAAAAAAAGCAAAAAAAAGAAAAGAAAGAAAGAAAATAAACAGAAAAAAAGAAGAAAAATAAACCAAAAATAGAAAGAAAGAATAAAATAAAACTAATAGAGGAAAATTTTATCAGTTAGATGAAACAAGAACAACAACAACAAAACCTTAAAAAAAAATGCTGACATTAAAAGAATTGTTTGAAAAAATCCACAGGAAAAGGGGAAGAAATCAGTGGACGGAAAGAAGGGAGCAAAAAGAAAAGAAAAGAAAATACAAAATAGAAACATGAAAGAAAAACAAGCAAAAAAAATAGAAGAGAAGAAGAAGAAGAAAGAAGTAGAAGGATGGGGATAGCAGGAGAAGGAAGATGAGGATGGAAAAAGCAGGAGGCAAAACGGAAAGCAAAAAGGAAAACAGAGAGAACAAGTAGGCCCTAACTGGCAGTGGAAGAGGAACAGCACTGAAACTGAAATAGAAACAGAGAAAGAAAACGGAACGATGCATCTGAGATGCATAATAAGGACAATGTCACAATACGTGCACAGAGATGGATTGTGGGGCAGTCGGATATGGAGATCAACGCTGAGCTGAACTCAACTGCTTTCCCCTTCTTTTCATTGCCTGTTTTCCCTCCATTTCCTTCTCTTTCTCCTCCACCTCCTCCTCGTTTTCTTCCTCCTCCCCTTCCATCGTCTTTTCTTCTTCTTCTTCGTTTGTATGCCTGTCTGTCTCTCTCAGTCACTGTCTGTCTGTCTCTGTGTCTAGCTCTCTCTTTCTCTTTCTCATTTTTCCCAACGCACACGCATATACATACATGCACGCATGTGTCTATTTGGGGGATATGAAAGAGAGAGAGAGAGAGAGAGAGAGAGAGAGAGAGAGAGGGGGGGGGGGGGGGGGGGGGGGAGGGAGGGAGGAAGAGAGAGATGCTCACACTCAGACACCGGGGTCCACTTAAATGCTGGCAAGAGAGGAAGTCTTTTGCAGCGCTGAAGTCACACAGCCGCAAGAAGACCCCTCTCTTGGAGACCCCCCCCCCCCCCCCCTCCCCCTCTGGGACTCGATGTTCCACGGACCGGTGGGCTGCTTTCCCTGTGGGCGTATGTAGCGAGGACATCCCAGGAGATGGGCAGGGGCGCCTGTGCTGATTCACCGTAACGAGTGAAGGCACGTCAGGAAGAAACCTGAAAACCCCGCCCTGTACCGGGGGATCAATAGTGTGTTCACACCTGTTGGCTCATGGTCAGTGGGTGTCATGAGGAGGTAACAGTGGGGGCGTCACTACCCGTCGTCAGTTCATGAGTGGGAGTGGGGTGTATGGGGAAATCGTAAGTTCTACATGATGTTTATGCTCGCTCTATAAATGTTCCTGCAATGGTTTCAGGGCGTAGGGGCAATGCCTCAATCATCAGATATTCCGTTTTTCAAAGTAAATCCTCCGGGTCAAAACAAAAAAAAAAAAAAAAAAAAAAAAACAAAAAAAAAAACAAAAAAAAAAAAAAGAAAAGAAAAAAAAAAAAAAGAAAAAAAAAAAAAAAAAAAAAGAAAAAAAAAGAAAAAAAGACTTAAAAAGAAACTATACACCTCGTATTCCTGACATTCTAAGGCGAAAAAAAAAAATCACGGAATAATATACGAACGAGTACCATAAATACAAGACAAGACGAAACGAGACAAGACGACACCAGACAAGAAGCGATCGCAATGAACGGGTGCGCTGAGGAGTAACACTATCCACCCGCTGTAATTGCCACACTAGCCGCGTGTCAGCATCGTCGCGCGTCTCAATTTTTTTCGACCACAGGGAACTCACTTGTAAACAGTTGATACATATTGGATTGAATTCTCCATTCTGTTACGAATGATATCGAGCGGACGTTAATATCGGCAGCCATATGGTAAGAATAACTAGCATATGTTTCCATACACGTAATAGATTTAATAAATGGTTACTGCATGGATTATCAACTTTCTGCGGTATAAGCAACATTACCTTGCTGACCAACCAACACCTCCGTCCACCCCCCCAATAAAACAAAACAAAAAAAACACCAAAAGCACACACACACACACACAGGCACGCACGAATGCACGCGCGCCCGCCATATGATCCATTAATATTCAAGTAAATGGCTGATGAAACCAACAGGCCGAATCACGGGATGTCGATGTTGTGATATGGGACAAAAGTCCGCATGCATGCAGTGACACCATGCATAAACTGAAACTGCAGTCTCCAAATGGGCTGGGGGGGGGGGGGGGGGGGGGGGGGGGGGTAATCCACATTCATCCCCATTAATTGTATTCCGCTGCACGAGGGGTGATAAGAAAAGTAAAAATGAAAGTCGGCATTTCAAGATTAAATAACTCTGCTTGATTTAATCCGAGTAACAGCCCTTCATTCCGTGTATGGCGGCGTCGTTTGCTTAATGTGGCATGGATCTGGGACTGGGCTTTGATGATTCCGACTTCGAACGAAAGCAGAAGACAACAGCTGGAACAAAGACTTCCTACAATGCCAAAGTCCGCAATCCTCTTGTACGTACATATATACATAGTTTTTGTTCTTGCGCAAAGTAATCCGAAATAGTAATAAAAGTGTGTGTGTGGGGGGGGAGTCGGAGTGGTGGGAGGGGGAGACTGGAAAGAGGGGTTGGGAGTGGAAGTGGGGGGTAGGAGTAAGGGGGTGGGGTTTGGGAGGGGTGTTAGGGAGGGGTGGCAAGGAGGAGAGAAGGGGTAGAGGGGGGACTGCCGCAGAAATCAAATGTGGTAGAACACATGAGGAAACACATGTACATGGACATGCTCAGAATTATGAGAATTATGTGTGTGACATCATTCAATGAAAGTTTGAAACAGGTAGGAGAGAACAGGGGAGGATTAATACATGTGTTAAATTTCAAGGTCTTTATCTCATACAGTGAAAAATATCTTTTGTCACTGTTTTCAGAAACACTTCATGGAAACTGATTAATTGAAAAAGAGAAAGTAGAATTCGTTAGTATTACTACAACTGGATGCACTATACCTTCAGTCCATATTTTTAGCACTGAATTTTTTTTTTTTTTTTTTTTTTTGGGGTAGTGTTGGATGGGATGGTATTCTCATCTTCCTGCTATTTTCATATGCTTAAACACATTTTAAGTGCTTTGTTGAGAGAAAATCTAGTGATTGTGGCTTGCTCCTGATTGTTGTGTTATGACTCTTTCTAATTGTGTTATGACTTTTTCCTATCTTCAGTGGTTTGAAAGATGAAGAAGAAGAAGCATTGGACCCAAACACATACCTTCATCAACAAAAGTTCAGTGCTGACTACCATTTCTACAAAGGAAAGTATGACATTGCAGCGACAAAGTACAGAATGCTTCTGGGTATGTAGTTTGATCAGACAACTTGGCAAACTTTATGTAACCTGAAAGAAACAGCAAGCTGAAAAAAAAATGAACAGTTGAGAAAAGGGATGATGTTAATTATTGCATCTGTATAGTGTATAGAATGATCTTCATTACAGAATTTTCTTTTCATTCTCATACATATATCCAAAGTGTGTTCTGAAAATAATGCATTAAGGCATAATTTTTTTGTTTCTCAAAGGTCTTCCAAAGAAACTGAGTTAATAAACCTATTAACTGAGGTTTGATAACCAAGATAACGTAACATGTTTGAGTCAGAGTGTCTCATTTATAAACATTAAGGTGTACATCTCCCTTTCATCTACACATAACATTGGTACAGGCTTTCTCTTTGTTGCTTTCATCCACATTATATATTCTAATTTGTAACGTATGTATTTTCAGGCCTTGTGTAATCAACTAGCGTTTTTGCATTAATTTTTCACTGAGTCAGTGAGTGACAGCAACAATGAATAACCTGAACTAAGTGGCAGTTGTTACTCAACATATCCAATCTTTAAATTTGACTTTTACCTTGCTGCTCTTTTTCCTTGCCACTTTTAACTGGATGGTAGGTGTAGTTCTTTTACACTTTTTCCAGACTATTCAACATTAGCCACACTGGCCTGATAGCAAGGCTTAAAGTTGATGACAACAACGCCGCTCATTCCGACACCCCGCCCACAGCCACAGCCTGGTCGGCCCCGCCGCAGCCCCGCAGCACCCGCACCAGCAATCCACAGGGAGCAGTCAGTGTCAAATTGTCAAGAGGCAACCCACCGGCAGAGACGCTGCACTGCACTGCTGCCGAGTCCCTTCGGTGGTGTTCAGTGTCACCTGTTCTGATCTAACATACGCAGGACACCACCTACTAAGCCCCCAACTAACGACAATAATTGCTTGGTCGCGGAGCCAGCGCAAGTGAGCTCTCCCTCCGGAGGGCGCCACCCCAGCGACAGTCCCCATGGACTCACCGATACCGGTGACCCAGACGGAACCAAACCAGGCCACAGACATGGAGAGGACATCAAAATTGAGGTCACCATGAGAGCAGGGCATGAAGGGCCACAGAATTTGAGACATTTTTTTTTTTTTATGCTGATCGATGAGAATGATGATGATTAAGATGATGCTACAGATTTCCATTTCGGTCTGAGACTACATGACAGGGCTGTACTCTACACTTCCTTTCATAATATATCCCAGAATCAACCAGGCTCATGAGATACAGACACCTGCAGTGTTGGCCGAGAAATTTGAGCAACGCTTTCAGAAACGCATCCATTAAGTGGATGAAACTCGACTGTGTGATCCCAGTCTTCCCAGCTGAGTCTGCAGCAAACTCAACTCTGGGTAGGAGCCGGTCGAGGCAGAAAACCCCACATGACTCTGATGGGATTCGAATCCACAACCTCCCAGCCGGGAGGCCGCGACACCAACCCACTTCGCCACGGCGGCTGGTCTGATGACAACAATTAGCCCTTTGTTAGTATTTCATGAGAGATCATAGCTGTTAGTAGTAAGTGTTACATTCAGTTTAATACATTGTAGTTTGTACAGCTCATGTTTAAGTCCTAGGCAGTGTTACAGGCCTTCCAATGTTAAACGGTGAGAGCATGTTAACACAGAGTGGCTGCTGTGAATGTGATCTACATCATACATTTGAGAAAATTGGCCAGGAAGTCTGTTGTAGCAGGATATTGTTTCATTATACAATCTCCTTGCTGTAAAATTAAGACAATGGTAAAGTAGGTGTGTGTGTGTGTGTGTGTGTGTGTGTGTGTGTGTGTGTGTGTGTGTGTGTGTGTGTGCACGCGTGTGTGCTCGCGCATGCACATGTTTGTTTTTGTTTGTGTCACTGTATGTGTGTGTGTGTGCACGTGCGTGTGCATGTGCGCACGCACACATGTATGGATGTATGTGTGTGTGTGTGTGCGCATGCATGGGCATGTGTGTGTTTGTTTGTGTCACTGTGTGTGTGTGTGTGTGTGTGTGTGTGTGTGTGTGTGTGTGTGTGTGTGCGCGCACATGCACACATGTATGGATGTGCGTGTGTATACATGTGTGTGTGTGTGTGTGTGCGCATGCATGTGCTAGCATGCATGGATGATTGCATGTGTGAGTGTGTGTCCACCCATAGAAAACTTGATAGATCTATATTGGTGTCTCCATAGCACAGGACAATGATGGCTTTATCAAGACATCATGTAGAATTTGCTTCAGTGTTTGAATGGGCCACTGTTGGAAAGTGCAGTCACAAAGAGAACTCTGCTGATGCCACCTGTAATTTGGTCAGAGTTGTAAGAATAAACCACCCATACTAGTTACATGTAAATTTTCTGAATAGTGTTTGAAGTTTGTAATGCAACTTACTTTTACACAAATTTGTGAGCCTTTTGAGTTATTTAAATGTACAGGTAAGCATAACTGTACCACCAGCTGTCAGCTTCAGATCATAAAGATACTTGACAGCTTCGTAGGAGGAAGGCGCAGTGCCAGACCAAACTAATGGAACTCCATAGTGCAGTCATCTCCATCCTTACTGGTCAGAATGAAAAAGAAGTCTCAGATCCTACAACCCTTTGTGTTTTGGTTTGCTTAGATTTGATGTCTTTTAACAAAAAAAAGTGTTTTTTGATGAATCTTAAAATGTTATTTGATATTGTCAGTGATATGAAGAGAATTATTGTGCAGTGGACATGTCTCTGCCCTCCTGTCCATTCTTCCTATAAACAATTCCTTAAAAAAAAAAGAGGAAAAGAAAAGAATCAGCACATCAACAATGTTTACTGTCCATAAGTGGAGAGTTTCTAGAAATATTGCAATGGGACTTAAAGCAGAAATTTTTAATACTGTAGTGAAAATAACGAAGTTTAGTAATTGTGACTTTGAAATCATCTTCAGAATAGCTGCTGAAGGCCAGTGGATAAGGTAAAACCTGCTTTTGAGGGAATATTGGGACAAAGTATGACATCTTAACATTCTGTCTCCAGAGTGACCCTAAAGTCCTTAATATTGATCTACATCTTAATACATCAAGTTTCAGTCTGAAGCACAACATGGTCATTTCTCATGAGTTTTGAGGTGAAACGTTTTGAGTGTCAGAGGTTGTGACTCTTATCACTGTGTTTTTTTTTTACACACTTTCTAAAAATCTACATTTCAGAAGTTTTGAGTGTCAGAGGTTGTGACTTATTGTGTTTTTTACACACTGTTCCTAAAAATCTACATTCCTCTTTTACAGACAAAGGGATCTTTACACAGCCATTAAAATTTTGCATTCTTGCATCCCTTCTTGCTATTCCATCTTCGCATTCCTTTGCTAGAAAACTGCTGTGGGTTGAAATGCTTTATCATGCCCCACACTCATAGTGACCTCAGCATGACTTGTTCTCTACATCCATACTGATCCTGATTTCATTTTGTACATCTTTGATTTGTCATGTTCATGGGGTCTGTTGCTGGACGGGCGTGCTGGCTTCATTACTAAGTAGTTCATGCTGACAGTATGGGGTGGTACCATTCATATTTTTGGAGAAACAGAGGTATCACTGAACACTAGGTCAATGAAGTGGCTTGTCAGTGATGCAGTGTCACCTCTGGTGCATTGTCTCATGAGGACCTGAGGACCTGGCATTGATTGCTCCCAGTGGACTGCTGCACTATAGCTGTGACAGAACAGAACTGGGTGTGGTTTGGTGACCTGAAGGAGTGACAGGGGAGAAATGTCACTGAGAAGCGTAGGAGATTAGACCCCTACATCTCTCCCACACTCTCCCCTGCAATGAAGCAAAGCAAAAAACAAAAAACAAAAAAAAACAAACAGAAGAAAATCATGTTGAGCAAAAGTTGTTTTCTTCTAAAAGCTGCTGACGGTTAGCAGTTAAATGTTCTACCTGTAAGTAAAGAGATCTGGATTGTATTTGAAGGTTTACATAAAGCGAGGGCTAAAACTTCTGTTTTGAATGTATATCACATCCATCTGATTTATCTCTGACATTTCACAGCCTCTGCTTTACTCTTCTTCAGATTTTATTGTTGATTCCTTTTGTTGCATGCGTTTTGCACAAACCCTCAAGAATCTGTACTATAGTTGAATTCCTGTGGCACTAGAGAGTGTGTTTTCTATTTCTGTTCATTTTTTTTTTTTTTCATTTTTTTGTTTGTTCCATGGAACAGAGAGAATTCCAGAGAGCAACATGCCGCTGAGGCAGGACGTGCAGGAGTCGCTGTGTAGGAGTTACATGCATCTGGGCAGACACCAGGACAGCACGGACATTGCCCACAACATGGTGCGTTGTCTGCAGACACTTTCTCAGTTGTTTATGTTTTAGAGAGCTTGGGCTCTCTGTGAGTGCTTTGTAAGGCTGAAATGCATAAATTTGTGTGTATGTGTTTGCATGTGTATGTGTGTGTGTATGAGAGAGAGGGAGAGAGAGAGAGACTGTCCATAAAGTTGTGCGTATTAAAAGTTACTTGCTCTGTTTGCTTTCTCTCTACTAAACCCTCACACATACATGCACACACTCGTGCATGCACATCCACACAAGTACAGATATAACGTGCACATGCAAGCATTGATGCACAAACGCATGTACATGCATGTGCACACACACATGCATGCACGCAGGTGTGCACACAGGCATGCATGCACATGCTCACACATACACATATACATTGTTTCTTTTTCACATTTTCTTCTCATTTTGTGTCAGTTACCAGTTCTAAGAAAAACTGCGAAAGCATCACATGAAAACTTATTGAAATTGTGGAACAGCGGTCTCAAAATAATGTCATGTTGCCCTTTGTGATAGCCACAATGGAAATCTGAGATTTGCGCTCAGCCTCTTAGAGCAAGTTTAAATCCCGGCTCACCTTACAGTAACTGTTTGCTGTTTACGATGTTTGCGATGTGCAGGTGCAAATGATGCGCACAGTAGATGAGGCCAGGCAGCGCCAGAGTTTGATTCTTCTCTCTCAGGCTGCAGAGAGGCCAAGGATTGGACAGGTAACTTTTGTGTGTGTGTGTGTGTGTGTGTGTGTGTGTGTGTGTGAAGAGAGAGAGAGAGAGAGAGAGAGAGAGAGAGAGAGAGAGAGAGAGAAAAATGGGTGACATGGGATTGGAAGAAAGGGAAAAAAGCAGGGGGACAGAACCCTGCTGAAGCCCCCAAAATAAGTTAATAAATTAAAAAATGATGAATATATTTAAATGAAAAAGGGAAGAAAGAAAAAAATTGAGTGGAAGAGAAATGAATTTTGATACTATTGTCAATTTTTTTTTTTTTTTTAAACATTGAATCCGTTCTTCTTTAGTTTTTCATTATTACTTTTCTTGTTTATCATCTCCCTGGGGAAATACAGTTCTTAAGAGAATTCTGTGGTTTGAGCTGAATCTTTATTCATTTTGAATAAGTAGTTTATTATAATCATTGTTATTATTATCATTGTTGTTGTTTGTTATTATCATTACCTTTTTTCTGGTAAAACAGGTTGCATCAGTGCGTTAGAGGAGCTTGTGAGTAAACAGAGTCACTTTCCTCCTTTCTGGTGGGAACTGGGCCATGCCTATCGCCACAGCGTTCAGGACAGAGGGGATACCAACGCCAACACGGTCCAAGTCCTCACCTGCTTGGCTCGTGCAAGGTGAACTCGGGTGGTGAACGGAGAGTTTGTGAAGGAGGAAGAGGGAGGGATGAAAGGGGCACAGGGAGAAGGGGGAGGAGAGAAGAGAAAATGGAGAAGATGGGTCAGGGGGAAAGTTTGGTGGTAGCACGGGTGGGTGAAAAGGGGGAGGGAGGATTTAGGAGAGAGATTGTAGATATTTTCAAAGAATCTAAATTATATGCAAAAATGCTGATGTCCAGATGGTAAGGTGAAGATTGTGGGACTACTATACTGATGACAAAGTGTATATCCGCTAAACCCACTTCTTCTAAGATCCTTACATTTTCAAAATCTCAGTGGTGACATACTACAAAAAGGAAAGTTTGTCATGTAATGATGTCATTGCACTGGCCATATATTTAAAATTCTGCATGCTTATTCAGAAAGGCCAGAGCATACAAACTTGTCATAATTTTATAGTTGAGTATGTATTGAAACATCTGAGCAGACAAATAATAAAACCAGAAAATGTAAAACGTATGTGTGATTACCTTAGAATGTTCGTACTGGTGATCACTTTGAAGAATTAGATGATTTTTCTAGTTAAGTCAGATTTCTGTTTTATTTCGTTTTAAATGGCTTCTGTTCTTGTAGTACAAGATAAAAGAAAAAGAAAAAATTTCCTGAGTAGAGTCTCTGGGTGTTTGTATTATAAAGTGTATTCGTGAGAAAAGGAGTTTGAAAATGGGAAAAGATCGCTTATGGTCTCACGCACCCAAACAAATGACTCGGGGAAAGAGTTTGCAGCACACAGAACAGAGAATATTAGTGGGGTAGTGGGGGTGGGGGGGGGGGGGGGGGGGGGGGGGGGGGGGGGGGTTGGGGGGGGGGGGGGGTGAACAAGTGCAGGCCAACAACTAAATTATCTCATATAATGACTTGGCAAAACTGTGGACTAGTAATGAAGGAGGGGGGAGGGAGGCAGGAGGTTGAAGATCATCATGATGATCTTCAACCTCCCACCTCCCTCCCCCCTCCTTATTTCTCCCTGCCTCATTTCATTTCCAGTTTCAAGAGAATATTTAAATAAAGTTTGCAATTTGATAAATCACATGATAGTTATCTCCATATACCACACTGTTACACCAATATATTAGTAGGATACAAAAAGATTTATCTCCCCTTACCTGAAAAAAAAAAAAACCCAGAAAAAAAGGAATTTTAGAAGGGCCCACAACACACGCCCAGTTCTAGCTTCAATGAAGAAAAACGCTCAAGAGGGAGAGCAAAACATTTTAGAATGCCAGCATTCAGCAAAAATATCTTTGTTTTAGGAGGTTAAGAAAACAATTCAGGTGAACTGTGTGAAAAAGAGTCAGGGAATCAGACTCTGTATATGACTGATCACAGGAATTGTATGGCTACCCCCAGCTATGTGTCATTTTTGATAATCATCTGTTGTTGCATTTTGATGTTCCTTTCATGAGACTGGTGAGCCAGAAGCTTTTATTGCTGTCTGATGCGATTTGATATGGGGTGTGTGCAGGATCCTGCTGGAGTCTGTTCAGAACACTGCAGTCCAGGCAACCCGAGAAAGAAACGAAGCAAATTTGTAAGGTAAAGAATCTCTCTGTTTGTGTCCCCTAGTTTGAAGGCACTGGTGTGGATTTGGGATGGAAGCTAAGTGATGGGAGATCGATGATGTGTTTGTCACCTGGCAGGTACTGTCGTAAATGGATATCGTATTACAGGAGGAGAAGGATTTACATGGAAAACACTTGCACTGAAAAGTGCCGGAACAGGCTTTACAAACTTGACATTGTGAGTTGTATCTGCATGGCACAGCACAGGTACCACAGTTACTGCAATTATCCATGGTTGAGGAACCTTGGCAGAAGTTTTTTAAGAAGCCAGTTGTGCTCCTATGTAAAGGTTTGGTCAACAAGATTATTCTGGTGACAACGGTTTCATTTCGCAAGTGAATGGTCTGCAAAATAGTTTGATGGTGTCATCATGACGGGTGAAGACAGTGTGCTTTGTTTTATGTTTTATGTATTTGTGACATCTGAAGAAGACCTGTTTCTTGAATTCACTCGTATTTTTTTGTATTGTTGTGCAGCAGAGAAAGCGTTACATAGCAGAGCATCATGGTCTGTGTTTTTTCTCTATGTATTTTGGCGTGTTTTCGGCAATGCTGCAGTCCGTGGCAGTCTCCAGATCCATTGAATGTCCAAATATTTCAAAATTCAATCAAAATGTGCGAGTCAAAGTCGTAATGATGATAATAATATTACTGATAGGAATACTAATAATGGTCAAAAATATATATAAAAAAATAAAAAAAAAAAAAAAAAAAAAAAAAAGACAAGATTACTACCAGTCTTGGTGTCAATAAGTAGGTATGGGAGAAAGGAGAGTGGGTTAGAGGATTCTTAAAACAGCAGGGTTGCCGTGGCAACAGTCCCGGAGGCTAAGGCGATGGTGATGTCAATGCTACAGGTGGTAGTATCAATACTAGCAATATTATTACTGAATGGTACTACTAACACGATAGTAGTGAAAGTTAAGGTAATAAAAAGCACGATACAGAAATAAATTTAGAATATACTTTTTTATAATAATCAAAAAAAAAAAAAAAAAAAAATGAAAAAAAAAAAGAAATTGAATAATAATAAATAATAATAATAAATGCATAAAAAAAAATA
>JADBJO010000912.1:197099-202099 GCA_016801955.1 Conus betulinus | reverse complement strand
ATATACAGACACACACGTTGTGTATTGTTGCTCAGTGGTTCCAAGATATTCAATGTCCTATTCATGGTTTCTACTGAATCAGACCCCTAACACCTTCCATCACCCTCACACTCCTCGCCTTCCCTACTTCTCCCCCCATCCCCCCCCACCCCCATACTCTTCTCCCCTCTTCCCCACACGTACAACACACACACATGCACACGCACACACTTACGCGCACACAAACACGTGTGCGTGTGCCCACACACACAACCCATGCACATATGCAGATTCACACGTGTATTGTTGCTCAGTGGTTACAAGATATTCAATGTCCTATTCATGGTTTTTACTGAATCAGACCCCTAACACCTTACATCACCTTCATGCTTCTTGCCTTGGGAGACCCCCGCATCCCCACTCCCACACTCTTCTCCCCTCTTCCCCACCCTCTCACTCACTCTCCCTCTCTCTCTCTCTCTCTCTCTCTCTCTCTCTCTCTCTACCTGGGCAAAAAGTAAACTCAAACTCAGAATCGCTCTCTTTTATTTTGGTCAGGGATCAACATTTCTTCCACGGAGGCTGTGCATTAGGCCTACTTCATTTGGCGTAATCCATCTTCTTCTGGAATCAGTCTTCTGGAATGAAAGCAGGTCGGGTTTTTTTTTTTTTTCTTCAAACAAATCCTTAAACCAGATCCTATTTTGGTTTTTCTGCCGCAGATAATGGCCTGAGTGCCGTGATGGATGACCGGAAGAACAGAAAGATCACAGAAATAAGAATGGAAATAACCCATTGAAGTGCTTTGAACGCAGGACTTCACCAAGGGAGGTAATTTGTGTCTTTTTTGACTCACGTGACAAGAAAATGGATGAAGCTGACAAGAATTGAGGAAGACATGCAGGTTTGGTGTACGTGACAAAAATCCAGCGCTTTAAAAAAGATGAGAGAGCCAGTCCATCATAATGCAACGTACCCAAAGATCAGGTTGACTTGAGATTTACGTGTGTGTGTGTTTTCTTTGTGTGTTTTCTGTAAGGAAGTATATAGGTTATGACTTGTTTCTCTGCCAGTGAAATGAGCGTGTCTACAGACAGTTACAGTTTGAAGCTAGAAGAGACACTCAAGGCAGTACACAGCTCTGCCAATATCAAACAGTTTTAAAACAGATTATAGCCAATAGCGTCCCAGTCACCCCTACATCCACCCATTGATTCCGATCCGCACCAAAATTTGATCGCTTTGTCAGTAGGCCACATTCTATCTTTTCATCATTAAAAGTGGTTTCATAGTTTCTGATTAACCTCACTGACAAACAGATAGACAGACAGACAGACAGGCAAACAAATAAAGAGACGGATATACAGGTTAAAATATAATTTCCTCGGCAGAGGCCATATCTGTGCTACATGGTGAGAGAGAGAGAGAGAGAGAGAGCAAACTGGTCAGTTTATCTGGATTTCCTTTTTTCAGTTTTTTTTTTTTCCTTTTCCTTCTCCTTCTCTTCTTTTCGCTCTCCTTCTTCTGAAAGTCTGACCAGCGCATTGGGCTAATGCATAAGTCAGACATCTGCTAAGTCGTAGCCACAAGGCCCTCTTTTTCAATTCTCTCATCTTAGTTGTTAATTCATTTATCTGTCAGCTTAAAATCATGTGTAGCGTGGTCTCAAAACTTCGCGGACGTGGTGTAGCGTATATGGACTAGGCCGCACGCAGTGACGCCTCCTTGATGAAACAAACTGAAACTTGTTCTTCTCCTCCTTTTTCCTCCTCCTCCTCCTCTTCCTCTTCCTCCTCCTTCCTTTTCTTCTTGTCCTTCTTCTTCTTCTTCTCCTCTCCTCTCTCTCGCTCTCTCTCTCTGTGTCTCTTCTTAATTTCTTTTTTGTTGATTTCTTTTTCTTTCTTTCTTTCTTTTTTTCTTCCTTTCTTTCTTTCTTTCTTTTCTTTTCTTTTCTTTTTATAAAAACATTTCATTTTGCCAGAAATATATGGGGTAAAAAGGCGGAGAGAAGTGGAGCGAAGGAGGGGGGGGGGGGGGGTGGGGGAGGGTGAAGAGGAGAGGGCGGCAGTCGGGAGGAGCCATGAAGAAAAGGAAAAACTTACCATGGGTTGTTTCAGGAAGGGAATAAAAAAAAAAAAAAGCTTAGGGCTGGGCTGATGGAGGCAATCTGGTGACGTCACTGGGCACGTGCTGCTTGCTGATTGCACGTTCAATTACTGTGTTCACGGGCAATCACTGTGGTTGTTCGTGTCCAGCTAGCGCGTGAGGCTGAGGTTGTCTTTCCTTGCCTGTTAGCCATTCATTTTTTTTTTTTTTTTTTTTTTTTTTCGTTTGTTTCGTTTTATTTTGATTTCCTTCGGCTGCGTTTTCCTTTTATGTTTGTTCCAGTTTACCCCTCCTTGCTCCTCACCCCCCCCCCCCCCAAACCAAAAAAAAAAACAGTGAGAATTACGTTATTTTGAATTTATATCCGATTTCTAATGCTCGACTCGAGCAAGCGCACAGTGCACACTGCTCTCTCTCTCTCTCTCTCTCTCTCTCTCTCTCTCTCTCAGTCTCTCTCCTTAACACACACACACACACACACACACACACACACACACACACACACAAACACACACACACACACACACACACCACACACACACACACACACACACACTCGTTCGCGCACATGCGCATGCACGCACAAAGTGAATGTGCGCATCAATGCGCGCAGTATGCCGACGCTGTGTGAGACGTTTGCAAAGCAAATGTTCATAAACCGTTTCAATGAAGAGTCACCAGAGGTTAATCGCTTAACTCTCTCTCTCTCTCTCTCTCTCTCCCCCCCCCCCCCCCCCCCCCCACACACACACACACACACACACACACACACACACACACACACACACACACACACACACACACACACACACATTCGTTCGCGCATGCACGCTCAAAGTGAACGCGCGGATCAATGCATTCACAATTCCGACGCCGTGTGAGACATGTACAAAGTAAATGTTCATTAATCGTTTAAATCAAAGAGTCACACCAGAAGATAATCCCCCAACTCTCTCTGTCTGTCTATCTCCCCCCCTCTCCCTCACACACACACATACGTGTGTGTGTGTGTTGAGGGGGGGGGGGGGAGGGCGGGCGGGGGGGGGGGGGGGGGGGGCATGTGTGTGTATATATATATATAGACAGATAGATAGATAGATAGATATATGCCTATATATATTAGAGAGAGAGAGAGATCCATGCCTCCTGGGGTTCAATGCTGTATCTTTAGGTCAGCAAATTACAGTGCACTGCAGCGAATGAAAACATCATGACTGGATCTGGATTGTCGCCTTTGCTATTGGGTTGGCGACTAGTTATCAGAGCCATGACGACTGGAGAAAAACAGATCGAATATACACAGCGTAGGACTGACATAGTTACGAGAAGGTTGGCGGATAGGGATAAAAACAAAGGGCAGAAGCGTTTGGGGGCAGGGACAAGGCTGATGTGGTCAGTAATGGGAGGTGACCGCTCCGTGCCTGCCTGTCACCCACCGCGTGGCAGTTTGCTGCAGAACGATGTTGTCTGTTTGGGCGTTTCCATCACTGATTGGTTGTTATCTCTTAAGACTAACTTGCTGTCTTTCTTGGTGGTGGTGGTGTCGCCATGGATCTGAGGTATAGCGGCACTGTGATGCCCACAAGTGGCTCTTCAATGGCTCTGTCGTTTGCTCCACTTTTCACTGCTCCGTTGTCCGCGATTGTTGAAGTGTGGGCAATTGGTAACTAATAAGACGTGTTAGGGTGCATCACCTGTTTGCTAGATGGTGCTGACAGTGCTTCTTGCAGCAAGTTTGCATCTTTATGGTTTCAGTGTGGCACGTAGCAACAGCTACTATAGTCTCTTCTTCTGCCGTTGTGTGGACTTCTCTATTCACAGCACCTTGGCATCATCTCTATTCACAGCACCTTGGCATCATCTCTCTCCACACAGCACCTTGGCATCATATCTCTATCCACAGCACCTTGGAATCATCTTTATCCACAGCAGCACCTTGGCATTGGCATCATCTCTATCCACAGCACCTTGGCATCACATCTCTATCCACAGCACCTTGGCATCAGCATTAGAGACAGGCTGTGCAGTAGGAGTCAGGCTTTCGTGTTCAAGGACGAAGATACTACTCCCCCTCCCCTGTCCCCTTCACTCCATCCTCCTCCCAGTGAGCTGCGATTTTTTTTCCCCGAAAAAACCGACACAGTTGCTTGGATTTATTACACACACACACACACACACACACACACACACACACACACACACACAAACCTCTACACATTGTTCGTCAAGTTGTAACCTGAGATCACCGACAGACTAGGTGTAGTCGACTGCCACAGCAACGTATGCCCTATCTGATGATGTTCTGATTGTTGACAGTTATAATTCGCAAGCTTCTTCTTTATGGCAGTCAGAAGAACGTGCTGTCAACGTTTCTGGCATGCTGGTGTGCATGCAGCTGCCTTCTTCAGGCTCCTGGCTAGTGATTGGAAGGGTTGGCTGGACCCAGAGTGGACTGAGGGATTGGGGTCATCATGAACACCGGGGGGGGGGTGGGGAGTGGGGGTGGGAAAGTGATGGCTACTGTGTGAGGGTGTTGTCTCGGATAGGAGTTGCTGCTGGACCTTAAGTGATTGAAGCACCGATTGCTACGTGCAGAGGAAATTCTGCCCGCCAAATCTGACTTCAGAGAAAACTGGTCATGCAGCTCACTCACATATCTCTTCAAAACTGAAGGAAATCAAGTTTTTGCAAAATCCATTGTACACTGGAATGGTGGAGTGCCTCACATTCCGCTAACCCCAGTACTTCTAGACCATGTCACCCAACTAGAAATCTGTCGATTTATGTCAGTGTTACGTAAGTCTGCAAAACATGGACCAAAAAGTCGATCAACTAGACCCTCGAAACAGCAGCGTGTCAGCGTTCGGTCTGAGTGAAGATAAAACTGAAAGACATGATACCGAGTGAATGTTGTT
>JADBJO010000912.1:189599-192099 GCA_016801955.1 Conus betulinus | reverse complement strand
ATACTCCCTCTCCTTCCACCTACTGCATATTACTCAGCTCCGAGACAAACCTTAAAGAGTCCATCCACCCAGCCCTCAGTATCCATTTCCAAACGAACTCCACCCTTCTCTTCCAACGTCCCTCACCTCCCTAGCTCACGAAGTACCACTTTTCTTTTTTTTTTTTTCTACCAATATAGTTCTGGAAGACTTGAGACTACTTTCTTTTTCCTTGAGACCAAAAGCACTTGATCCATCAAGGCAGGGGAAATGAGGGGAGGGGGGGGGGTAGGTGTGTGTGAATGGGGGTGGGGTTGGGGGGGGGGAGGGAGGTTTAATCCATCAAGGCAGGAGGTGGTTGAGGGGCTTCTCTGACGTCCAGACAGAAGGAATTCATTGCGGTGACTCTCCAGGGGAGAGAAGCCCAGGGGGGAGTCAAGGAACTAAAAGGCCGCAAGAAGTCGAGACCCTTTCCACTTTGGTGGTGGGGTCGGTGTGTCAAAGCTGAAGCTTCTCTTCGATTCTTCGGGACTGGTCAATTGAAGTCACTCCCAGGCAAGTGTTGTACCGCCACTGTGTGGTCACAGGCGACGTTTTGATCCACGTTTGTTCTGAAAAAAATCTATCTATCTATCTATCTATCTATCTATCTACCTATTTATCTAAGATATACATACAAGGTGTTTTACACACACACACACACACACACACACACACACACACACACACACACACACACACACACACATGATCGAGCGTGTATATACAAAATCCCGAACAAGAAATACAAAACAAAACGGAATAAAAACAAAACAAAAAACAGAAACAAACAAACAAACAAAAAAACCAAACCAAAACAAAACAAAACAAAGGGCAACGATTCTGAGAAGAGATGGGGAAACAACCCACGCAAACACTCGCTGAACGTGAAATTTCCTGTTGGGTTGGAAGAGGGTGGATCCGAGTGCAAGAATCTGTGTGCGTTAGTATGGGGTGGTAGTGAGGTAGGAGGAAAGGAGACGGGAGAGAACGGGGAAAGGAATAAAGCAGAGAATGGATCCATGATAGAAAATAAAAGCACAAAACAAAGAGCTCTTTATAATCCACGTTCTTGTTTACATACGCGTGAAAATAATGCGTATTTGATACACCGGCTACAAAATTGGACGTATGAAAATTTCGATACGTATGTTTCATCATCATCGTCATCATCATCATCATCATCATCATCATCATCGTCATCGTCGTCGTCGTTGTTGTTGTTGTTGTTGTGTTGTTGTTTGAGTGTGCTTCCATAGCACCTGTCATCCGTCAGAGACCAAGATCTGAGCTCTTAATAATCCACGCTCTTGTTCACATACGCACGAGCTCTCTCTCTCTCTCTCTCTCTCCTCTCTCTCTCTCTCTCTCTCTCTCTCTCTCCTCTCTCCAAGATCAAACGATCCACGTCCACCGAAGGTGGAATGGCAGACAGGACATTCCTCCCAGAAGCGTGGGGATGTCGAGGGTCTATTAGACATTGGACTGAGACCACAAGAACCACAACACGTTAAGAGATGCAATTAAAATGGCAGTGTTTATGTTGTCGAGAGCCAGAGAGATTTCTGAGCGCATCTCACTGCAATCCTGGTCTGTCTGTCTGTCTCTCTGTCTGTCTGTCTGTCGTCGTCTCTGGCTGGCTGGCTGGCTGTCGCTCTGTCTGTCTGTCTGTCTTTCTGTCTGTCTGTGCGTCTGTCTGTCTGTCTGTCTTTCTCTCTCTCTCCATGCCTCTTTCTACCATTACCCCCCTCTCCTTCCAACTCCCACATCTTTTCTTTAGTTCCAAAGAAAATCTTACAGTCTATCCATCCAGCCTTCAATACCCATTCCAAATGAACCCTACCCTTTCCTCTCCTCTCTGCCGACAAAGTGCTACTTCCTTTTTCTACCAATACAGTCCTGGGAGACTTGAGACTCACTTTTTTTCCCCCCCTGAGACCAAAAGCACCTGATCCATCAATGGAGAAGGGGGGGGGTGGGGGGGGGGGGTGGGGGGGGGGGGGGGGGGGGGGGGGGGGGGGGGGGGGGGGGGGGGGGGGGGGGGGGGGGTAGGTTTAATCCATCAAGGCGGGAGGTGGTTGAGGGGCTTCTCTGACGTCCTGCAGACGGAAGGAATTTATTGCAGTGACTCTCCAGGGAGAGAAGCCAGGGGGGGTCAAGGAACTAAAAGACTGCAAAAAGTCAAGACCCTATCCACTTTGGTGGTGGAGTCGGTGCGTCAAAGTCAAGCTTCTCTTCGATTCTTCGGGGTTTGGTCAATTGAATTCACTTTCAGACAAGTGTTGGTACCTCCACCGCGTGGTCACACGGTCATACATTGAGAGAGAGAGAGAGAGGGAGAGAGAGAGAGAGTGGGGGGGGGGGGGGGGGGGGAGCGTTTTACACACACACACGCACATACACACACAGACACGCATGCAGGCACGCACGCATGCACGCACACACGCACGCATATTTCTATCTATATATCTGTCTGTCTGTC
>JADBJO010000912.1:179599-187099 GCA_016801955.1 Conus betulinus | reverse complement strand
AGGTGTCCTCGTGCTTATACGGTTACATTTTTATCACCTCTCCTACGCCCTCCTCAACCCCCCCCCCCCCCCCCCCCCCCACTCCCCACCATCTCCTTATCTTCTCTGTGCCCGTGTTGGTTCTTCTCCCTGTGTTGCTGTCTCTGTCTTCCTTTCTTTGTCTGAATCTCTCTGTGTCCTGTCTGTCTGTCTGTCTATGTCAAGCTACTCCCATCCCTCTCTCAATCTGACCTCCTCCTCTCTCTTTTCTCTCACTGAAATCCGGTCATATTGAGAAAAATGGTATTACTTCCCCCCCCCCCCCCCCCCCCCCCCCCCCCCTCCCCCCCCCCCCCCCCCCCCCCCCCCCCCGTCTCTCTGTCTGTCTGTGTCTGTCTGTCTGTCTGTCTCTCTCAACATACCCTCCTCGCCCACATTCTATTTTTCTTCTCCCCCCCCCATCCTTTCTCTATGTGTGTTCTGTACCAGCGGCCGTATTCAACACATAGATCTCCCTTTGCTTACTTCCAGTCTAAAAATCCATCTAGTCGCCCATCCATCCATCATCTATCCATCAATCCAACATCCATCCATCCATTCATTCATCCATCATCCATCCATCCATCCATCCATCCATCCTATCGATGTATATATTGTCCTGTCTGTCCGTCCTGTTTGTCTTTCCCTCAGTCTTTTATTTTTTTTTTTTTTATCCCATTTCTGTCTCTGTTTTTTCTGTCTTTTCTGTCTTCAGCTGGATCCGTACTCCTACCCATTGACCACTCCCTCCACCCTCACCTCCATCGTCTTCCCCCGTCCTCTGTACTCCCTTCTCTCTACACTCCCTCCCTCTTCAACCTACAGGATAAGAAGGGAAGAAGATGACAAATGATCGTAGATCAAGCGTAGGAGAGATAATATATGTCTGAAAATGAACGTCTCAGTTAAGTGACAAATGTCTGAGAAAGCAGATGACAGAGATACATGAATGAAGTGACCAGTATTTTGATGCCCCGTCAGCAAGTTCATGGTGAGGGTCGTCTGGAGGGACATGGTGTGGCGCCCTTTAGAATGGAGAGCCTTCCTCACGCTGGCCCTGCGACAGAGCCGTCAGTAAAGGGCTCAGTAGGTGGTGTCCTCCTGCGCATGGTCTTTCAGAACAGCCACCGCTGAAAACTAGCAAGTCACTGGGTGACAGTGCAGAGTCTCCTCTGGTGGGTGGGCGTCCCTCACGGCGAAGTGATATTGACTGTTCCATGTGGACTGCCGGTGCTGTAATGACGTGGGACTGATCTGGGTGTGAGCCTGTATGGATGTGGAGGGAATGAGCAGCATTACAGTTTTAGCTACTGAGAGGACAGTCGAAAGCAAGACAAGATGAAAAATGAAAATGACATATGTGTGAAAGTGAAGATGGCGAATGCAGTAGGATTATAGATGACAAATATCTCCCTCGCAGTCTCATGTCGTTGATTCTCAATATAATTTCACAGTGATTGCTACTCGTGCTAACACGTTAAGTCGATATATATCTATATCTATATCTATCTATCTATATATACATACATACATACATATATATATATATATATATATATATATATATATATATATATATATATATGTGTGTGTGTGTGTGTGTGTGTGTGTGTGTGTGTGTGTGTGTATCGAAATCTCTCTCTCTCTCTCTCTCTCTCTCTCTCTCTCTATATATATATATATATATACACACACACACACACACACACACACACACACACACATATATATATATATATATATATATATATATTGCGTAAGAATATTTACGTGTGATTTTGATGTCTCATGCTGAAAATGTGTAAACGTTCCCTTCACGTTTATCAACAAAGGCCTCACAGGACAACAAGCACCGTGCAACCTTTCCCTTTTTGTTGTTTTTTTTTCTCAATGACTTGATCATAATACTTTTCGTTTCTATTTCTTCCTTAGCGAAGAAGAGAGAATTGTTTTCTGTAAAATCTTTCCTGTTCTTCTTTGATTTTTTTTTTTTTTTAATTTCTTCACTTCTATTAGTTTGACACCTTTTATTACTTTTGTTTCTCTCTCGTTCTTTTTTTAGGAAGCGAGGTTATATTTAATAAAAGCACGCCTGGCACGCTCGGGTGGTTCAAGTTATGGAAGGGAGAACGGGGTTGGGGTGGGGTGGGGGTGGGTGGGTGGGGGGTTGGGGAGAGGGCTGGAATAACATAGTGTTGACTCAGCACACGGAAGTGTACGAATATAATCAGAGGCTCTGTATTATTGAATCCACGCCAGAGAAGAACTCGATTTGACGGCCAGGAGAAGATGTTGAAGATTTCCAGCATCCTCAGCATCTCAAACAGTATAAAAGATATTGGAGGAATTATCGACGCACACACACCACCCCACACTCCTCCTCTTCCTCTTCCTCCCTCCTGCCGACATACAATATCTCTACGATGACTTTTTTGTCAGTTGCGGAGGGTAGAGTGGGGATAGAGGGCTGGGGGTGGGGGTGGGGGTGGGGGGGCGGGGAAGGGGGTGCTTAGTTATTGGCGTTCTATGTAGGCAGGATCAGAACAGGCGTCAGTTGATATATCCGAAGTAACGCGAGCAGTGGCAGTGCAGTGGTTTCTCCGGTGGTTGCCTCGTGACATCCCAATTCTGACTGCTTACCGCGAACAGCTGATCTTGGTGCTGCGATAGGAGATGCGTATATGTGTGTGTGTGTGTGTGTGTGTGTGTGTGTGTGTGTGTGTGTGTGTGTGTGTTTGTTTGCGTGTGTGTGTGTGTGTGTGTGTGTGTGTGTGTGTGTGTGCGCGCGCGCGCGCGCGCGTGCCTGCGTGCATGTGCGTGTGTGTGTGTGCGTGTGTGTGTGTGTGTATGCGTGCGTGCATGTGTGTGTGCGCGTGCGCGTGTATTGGTGCATGTTTCGAGCGTGCGCGCTTGCTTGCTTGTGTGTGTGTGTGTGTGTGTGTGTGTGTGTGTGTGTGTGTGTGTGTGTGTGTGTGTGTGTGAGTGAGCCTCAAATGAAATTGAACATACCAGGCATTTACACAAACACATTCGCACACGGCGTGCAAGACGCACAAAACTCTCACGTACATGCATCCTCCCCACTCCACCTAAACATCCCCCACCCGTCACACACGCCTCCTCACTCTCATCCATCCACCCCTCCCTCCCTCCCTCCCTCCTCCCTCCTCCCACCTGAAAAACATGCACAAAACATATATAAGTTAGGTTAGGGTCATTTTGTAACTTAATAATTAATCGTTACTGGTGAATTATTTGATCATTTCCATTTTCTTTTTTCTTATTTGCATTGAGAGAGCAATGAACCTCGCTAATTCTTTTAAATTATTTTCATTGTTGTCAGAAAGGACGTTTACTACCGCATTTTGGCTGGGGGCGCCAGAGAACGATTTCAGTTTGGAACAGTTTTTCCGATTATCTTCATAAGCAGTGCACTGAAAGAGGAAGTGAACTTCATCTTCCAGTCCCATTTTCACATGATGGACAAATGGCATCTTCCTGAATATTAGCAAAATCATATACCACCCACCTTGTGATTTTTTAAACCACCGACTCTTAAAACGAAAGGTAGCGAGATTTTTTTCTGTGCCAATTATTTGTAACACATGATAAATACTTTTCTGTTTGGAATAAATCTTTAAATGAATGTATTGTACCATCTATACTTATCATTACTCTCTATTTCGGAGTGCCAAATTTGCATATTATTTGAGATTAATCTGTCCTAAATTCACTAATAAAACTAGCCTGGCATCCAATGCCTTGGCACAGCCATACAATACCAAACCCATTCTCTGACAAAAGTTTGTGTACATTAGATACCCAGTTGAAATGGCCAGATTGGTGTTGCAATAGAGACACATTTCGTATGCTTGTCTACATAGTCTGGACATGGGTAATTTGAGAAGTCTAAGCCAGTACCTGACACATTTTACGGATGTTCTAATAGATAATGGATATCGCCCAGTTTCTCCATATACTTGCTTATTAGAAGCATGGAGGGGAACATTCAGAAATCTTTTAATGGCATAAGTATGCACTGTTTCAATTTTTTTACGTTCGTCCTCCAAGCCCCATACCTCTGCAGCATATGTCAAGATGGGTTCAATTTGTGAATCGAACAATTTCCAAAATAGGCTTGGGTCGGTTGTTCTTAATCTTTTCAGAGTTTTTAAGATTTCCATAACACCTTTTCTACCTTTCCTACAAGTCTCAGACAAAGCAACAGTAATACTCAGTTTTGTTGTGAAGATCATTCCCAGATATTTATATGAGTTAGTTACGTTGACATTTTCATTCCCATAAACCCACCTTTCATGACTTGCTAAGTGACCACCCTTTCTAAACACCATTACATTCGTTTTTTCAAGGTTAACCGTTAAACACACAATCGATCTGCTTCTCTTTTTAGGCAGTTGAGCTGATTCTGCAGCCCAACCACTGAATCAGACAATAAAACAACATCGTCAGCAAATAACAACAAAAATATTTCTGCAGCACCAGGAATAAGTTGGATACCATGCTTTCCTGCTCTAGACAGATCAATAGCTAATTCATTTATAAACAATGAAAATAACTGAGGGCTTAGTAAGCATCCTTGTTTCACCCCTCTGGGACAATCAAAATAATCAGTGTAACAACATTTGTCACGCACACACAAATCATCACATTGTCATAGATACCTCTTAAAGCATTATAAAGTTTATCTTTAATCCCATTCTTTCTTAAAACCCCCCACAAAATGTTTCTATTTACAGAATCAAAAGCTTTTTTAAAGTCTACAAAGGCAACATAGAGTTTAGTATGCTTTGCTAAAAACTTACTGACACAATTGCGTATAATGTGAAAATGTGATCTATAGTACTATATCCCGCCCTAAAACCCGCTTGTTCTTCAACTTTTTGTTCTTGTTCTGCCCATATAGTAAGTCTTTTATTCAGTATATGAGTATAAACTTTGCTTAAAAACACTTGTTAGGGCTATACCGCGATAGTTATCAGGCATATCTAAGTCTCCTTTTTTATGTAAAGGTACTATAATGGACTTAGACCATTCAGTGGGGAAAACACCTAGATCAAATATCTTATTGAAATAAACAACAAGGAAGTCCACAACAGAAACATCTGCATTTTTTAGCATTTCACTAACAATTTTATCAGGTCCTGCACTTTTCCCTGCTTTGAGATTGCCAATACTGGTAAGAACCTCTTGCATGGAAATGGCGTCGTTGAACAAAGTTACAGTTGTTTCTTCCTCACTTTTCCTCCATGATGTTTATGTCTTCATGATTTAACCTAAGATCCGTTTCATTAAAGAGATTGAAAAAATGCTGGTACCATTGTTCACTAGTTATATTATTGTAAATAGCACACTTTCTATTGACTGATCTGATGGTTTGCCAAAACAAAACTTAGGATCATGAGTTGATTGTTTCAGTTCCATTAACCTTACTTGATCAAATTCATTTTTCTTTCTTAACAACAGATGTTTGTATTCTTTTCTTTCCTTTACGTAAGCATCTTTCTTCTCCTGTAAGCGTCTTACTTCTCTTCCATAAGCATCTTTCTTCTCCTCTTGCTGTTTCTTTGATCGCTGAAATATCTTAAGAGTTTTCTGACCAATTCTTTTTTTGCGCGCACATTCCCTGTCAAACCAACACATCACCCTTTTTCTTCTTTCCTACTGTCCTGATCATGCATGCAGCGGAGCTGCATAAAGCGTTTGTAAACGTGTCAATAGAAGTATTAATATCAGATTGGAGCTGTGCATAGGCATTCTGTAAGCTTTGTTTAAATCACAAGAGTTTTGTTCCTCTTTATAGCGAGTGACATATTCTTCAGACCAAAAGATACGGTCTTCAACAGTAGTTGAGCTGTAGATTGTTTTGATTTAGTGTGATTAGCTCTATCGTTATTTTTCCATTCAAATTCTACAGGCAAATGCCACGAGGCTATTTGCTCACCAACATATAAATTGCAACAGTCTGTGGAAAATAAGTCTTCAGATAGGATTACATAGTCTATTACACTGCAACCATGAGCGGAAACATATGTGAAGTCACCACTCCTATCACTATTACAACAACCATTTACTATAACACAGTTTAACATGAAACATAAATTCAGAAGTGATCTCCCAAACTTATTCATACATTCGTCTTTAGATTTCCTTTGTAAACTCTTAGATTTAATTCTCCCATCGTTGTCATCACGATCAGCCTCATCATCAACATCATCATCATCAATAAATGGAGAATAATTTACAAGTTGTTCCTCACCAGATTGTTTGCTTGCAGTTCTGGCATTGAGATCACCAAGTATTATTTTATACAGGTCTTTGATTACGTACTGAGTGTAAAATACTTTCCTCTAAGTTAACAATGCCATCTTTGATTAGCATTTGATCATACACAGGCGAATGTTCCGGTGCAACATAACATGCTATCATCAGGACATCTTTATCACTGTTAAAAACACACTTGTTTACTATAACAGCTACCGTGTTTACACAATCTATTTTCACACATGATACAAAAGACGCCAATGATTTCCTTATCAGGAGTAAAACACCCCCGGAGTTTCTTCCCTGTCGAGACATTTTTTTTTGCTGGAGCTGCGAACTTAATGTGATCGGTGAAAATACCATTGTAATCAAATGTGTCATCAACAAACGTTTCGGTTAAACAAACAAAATCAAATGTAGAGACATAGTTCATGAAAGAGAAATCGTTGAGTTTAGAATAAAGATTTTCAACGTTATAAATGAGAAAATGAAATGTTCCAAAATGACCCTGCCTGTCCTAGTGGGTAATCCGAGTAGATCGCCGTAGCCGGAAATCGTTGCCTGGGCACTTGTTGACAGGTGGGCAGGACTGGTTTGTCCTGACTTGTCTCTGTCCACTGACACCACTTCTGCTGACACCATTTCCCCCACTTCCCTGTGCATTCACATCACCTCTGCCATCACGGTAACCCCCACCTCCCTGTCCAGAGACACTGGTCTTGTCGTCCCGAAAACCAACACGAGCACCACGTGTACTGCGGGACTGACTGCTTACGTAGGTTGCACAAAGAGATTCCCTGTCACGTAGACCGCCTGGTTTGCTGACGTTGGTTGAACGAGGGGATTCCCCATCACGCCGACCGCCTGGTCCACTAACATTGGTCGGACGGGGGGATTCTCCGCCATGCCGACCGCCTGGTCCGTTATCGTTGGGTGGGCGAGGGGATTCCCCCCGGGACCGCCTGGTCCGTTATCGTTGGGTGGGCGAGGGGGATTCCCCGTCACGATGACCGCCTGGTCCGCTATCGTTGGATGGGCAAAGGGATTCCACGACACGCCGCCTGCCTTCATCTGGTCGTGATTTCTATCCGGGTGGCTTAGCCCACTATCAATCGGCTGCCGTGTTTCCACATCCGATTGTCTGGCATCGGCGTTTTCCTCTGGTACAGCGGCAACTTCGGCATAGGTCCTGGGATCCGG
>JADBJO010000912.1:167099-172099 GCA_016801955.1 Conus betulinus | reverse complement strand
GAGAGAGAGAATATAATTTGTGTCTCGAGAGATTTTGTTGATGATAGCATGTGTTCTGTTACTCTCCCAAATTTTCGTTAGATGCGCTGTTTTCATTAGTTTTTGTATGTTTGTTACAATGCAGCTGCTTTAATGTGATCAGACATAATGCTCCTGACCTGAATGTTTTTCTCCCGTGCCTGTGGCTCCAAACATCATCTATTGTGTTGCCACTGGGGCCAGAAGAAGACCTGTGGTTCACAATGGTTTTTTTTTTTTTTTGTTTTTTGTTTTTTCTGTACTTTCACTTGTTCGGATTTTTTTTTTTTTCGTCTGTCGAACTGGTGAGCTGCTACGAAAGAGCGACAGGAAGTCTGTCACACGTAGTGTGTGTGTGTGTGTGTGTGTGTGTGTGTGTGTGTGTGTGTGTGTGGTGTGTGTGCGTGCGTGATTCCATGCGTGTGTGTGCGCGCTCGCACGTCGTGTGTATGTATGTATGTGTGTGTGTGTGTGTGCGTGCGTGAGAGACAGACAGACAGAGAGAGAGAGAGGGAGGAGAGAGGACAGAGAGAGCAGAGAGAGAGAGAGAGAGGGAGGAGAGAGAGAGAGAGAGAGAGAGAGAGGAGAGAGTGAGTGTGTGTGTGTGTGTTTGGCGTATGCTTGAGAGAGAGAGACAGACAGACAGACAGAGATAGAGAGACAGAGAATGAAAGAGGTTGGTTAGCAAATGTGAAAGGGTGTAAAAGCAGGCCTATCTATTTTAACAAATTCTGAAAGGTATTTGAACTGACTCCGCCAGATAACATAGAGAAACGAATTACAGGAGGAAAACAGGACGCGCTTCGATCTCTTAGGTCTTCTTTAGGCAAGATAACCAACACTCAAGACAACGAAAACAGAGAACTAGAAATCACTTAGCTTGTCCAATTCGGCGCAAATTTGGGGCGCAGGCTGGATTCAATTCCCATATTGTGCCGAATTTGACCAGATAAGTGATGACTCGTTTTTTCATTTTGGTTGTCCTGAATGCGATTTATCTTGCGTGAAGAAGATTAAGAGGTCAAAACGTCTTGTGTTCTGTCCTGTAATTCGTTTAACCATCAACTACCTTTCAAAATTTGTTTGAATTTTTATGTATCTATTTCACTGTTAAAAAGCAGTGAAAAGAATCTCTTTTAGGAATTCAGAAATAGTCCTGATGTCTCCTTACGTTTAACATTCAGATGAAACGATTAGGACTTGCGTGTGTAAAATACCCGGTCTGTTGACGATTTCTGCTTTATTCTGAATAGCCGGCGTTTGACATAATCTAGCAGAGACGCTTATCTCAGTTCAGCTCAAAAAGGATTCACACAAGCGGGAACATCGTTCTCAGCGAAACTGATTCTTAAAGCAAAACACCTATACATACACATACACACCACAGAGAGAGAGAGAGAGAGAGAGAGAGAGAGAGAGAGAGAGGAGAGAGAGAGAACGAGAGAGAGAGAGAGAGGAGAGAGTGTTCGCCCTTGGATACTCAAAACAACAGCGCTCGTGTTTCCGAGCGTTAAAAACAAGCATGATATATTGCCAATGAAACACCACACAGGCCCTCTCCAAGGGAAATGGCAGTTGCAATAACATCCTCTACAGAATAAAACATGGCCCCTGTTTGAAGAAAAAACAGGCAAGAAAAGACAAAAGAAAAGGAGCAACAATAAACAACACACACACACACACACACACACACACACACACACACACACACACACAGACACACAGAGACAGAAAGACAGACACACACACACACACACACACACACACACACACACACACACACACACACACACACACACATACACACGATAGCACACACAACACACACACGCACGCACGCACACACAACACACACACACACACACACACACACACACACACACACACACACACACGCCCTCACGTACGCACACACACACACACACACACACGCCCTCACGTACACACACACACACACACACACACACACACACTCACACGAGCAGAAGACGAGGAGGTCACGGCACAGACAAAATAAACGGTTCCTGTCAGTTCTGCGATCAGAGAGAAATAATTGTTTGTCCTATTTCTTTTTTTTTTCTTTCTTCTTTTTACCGCCTCATCTTCCCCCCGGCACGTTAATGCTCTCATATTCCTCATTCCGGCTCTTAAGTTCACTGCAACACCCAGGTTGTGGCTCCAGCCGCCGCTGTTCATAGGTAGCGATCAATCTTACGTCACTAGCAGGCAAACCCATCAGAGGAGACACCGCCGTTTCAGTCACTGTGCTCAGTGGTGCATTCTCATCCAACAGACGCGGAACATGCTCTGCTGGGGCTCGCTGCTGACGACAGTAACTGTTGAGCCATGCAGGCAGCGTGAATAAGCGTCCACCTTCGGAGAGCAGCACCGCATCCATCCGACAGTCCTCAGGAACTTACGGATGATTTTGATACAACCTCACCACGGACATGCAAGTGGAGCCCAAATCCAAACTTAGATTTTCAAGAAAGCACGGCGTAAGAGAACGACAGAATTCAAGACTTGATTACAAAAAAAAAAGAAAAAAAAAAAAGATGATCGTTTAGGATGATGATGATGAAGACGATGTCACCAATGTCAGATCCTGGCACACTGAACTCTTGAGCAGGTACCCGCTGGTGGCAGCGAAGTCCAGTACATAAGTAACCATGAAAGCCAGACATGAAAGATGACAGAACTCACGGTGTTCTTAGTGATGACCGTTTAGGATGATGCTGATGATGATGGAGACATGCCCATGTTAGGCCCTGGCGTATTGAGCTCAGGGTAGGAGGAGCCCGCCGGTGGCAGCAAAGTCCAGTATATAAGTGTTTTTGATGGGACTGGAATCCACGATGCCCCAGTCCATGTCACAACCAGTGACACTGACCTCTGCTCCATGGCCACTGGTAGAAAGAGTCCTTCTGACTGATGACAATGCAGAGCAGAACTCATGTATGTATCTGCAAGGTTTTGAACGCCGGGAAAACACTGTTGTTACTCTGTTTTCTTTGATCTCTGCTAAAATGATGCATAGATATATAGATTCTTATGTTCTTTCTTTGCAATATGTCTCATTCGCTATGGATGGATATATTTGCAGAGTATGATATGATGATAATAATCATTATACAAATCTACTTCAAGTTCTTTTTTTTTTTTAATGACACATGAAACTAAATATTGCTGCTGAAGCACCGTTGTATATCTATCCTGGACAGACTATGTACAATTTGGGCATAACGTATTTAGACCTGCTATGATCTATCCATTCTCTCTGTCTGTGTGTCTATAGTGCATTAGTCTCGTCTCTCCTACCACTATATGAGTGTCTTTACCGATGTGACTCTTTGCATCGGTTTATTTCTCTCCATCTCTCTTTCTGTCTCAGGTGAGCGTAGATTATGATATAGAATAACCGAGACAAAACTAATATGCATGCCGTTGTGTACTTCACCAAGCAACATGTGCTGTGCTATGCTGAGGTTATATCCTATTTTCGGTGGCATTGTTCATCTTATCTGCTTAATACCAACACACTTTCGGCTTTCTTTCATTATTCTGTCTATCCCTTCGCAAAAACCACAATGAAAAACACAAAAATGAAAAATAAATCTCTCTCTCTCTCTCTCTCTCTCTCTCTCTCTCTCTCTCTCTCTCTCTCTCTCTCTCTCTCTCTCTCTGCACAACACACATGAGACTTACAAATAACTTACAAACAAGAGCAAAATTCATTACACCCTAAGCAAAATTGTCCATGGAATGACAGAACTTTGATCCTGTTGTTACTGAGACGAGCACCGTTTTCATTACTTCATTATGTACAGAAAACAGAGCAACAACCGCTTAATCAGAAAAGAACAAAGGAAGGAGAGTATGGCATAGACGAAGAAAAAGAAAAGGACAAGGTAAAGACTGAGGGAAGGAAACGCACAGATGAATATATCAGATAGGAAGGACGAAGCATTTGACAGAAGGTTGTTACGACTAAGAAGAATCGAACTCTTGTTCCTAGACACCTCGGTGAGCTTCATGCTGACTGAAATGATGTGCAGATAAAAGTTGGTTCTAATCTCTCGCTGAATCGATCCGCACACCGAGAACTTGACACTAGCAACAAGTCCAAATTCTTTGATCAAAAGATAATTGACAGTTCAATACACAGTGACCATTACAACGGTCCCCAAGCAAACTGCATCTCTCTCAAACACCATCTCTTTCAATTCTGTGAATATCTCCACACTCCCTCATTCTCTCAATAATTAATTGATTATGGAATCCTAAATTCATGAAACACCGAGGAAGACAACCAGTCACTTACCACAGAATATTCTAGAATGTAGAGAATCACGACGTAGCACTGTTTGATCAAACTATGGAATTTTCTGGAAGAATCGAGAACCTTCACGTGCCATATCCAATCAAAATGCTCGGAACATTCGAACGACAATTTCTAGAAGCTTCTAGCTTTACTCTGATGTTTTAAAAGAGACCTCGGAAGTCATTACGCACTTTGTGATGTGTCATTGTGTAAACCAACTTTACAGTAAGCTGAAAATGCTCAAAGCGAGACCCAGACATGTAGATCTGAATCGACTCATGAGATTGATAAAGAGGAGTCGAACTTTTAGTTACAAAAACTTATTCTGGCTGGAAGAATTGCGGGGAGAGAGAGAGAGAGAGAGAGAGAGAGAGAGAGAGAGAAGAGAGAGAGACGTGTTTTTATTGTTCATCAGCTTGAACTTGCTGCATTACACAAACGAGGATGCAGGCACGCACAAGCATGTATTCATAAATACTAGTTTAATGAATCTTTACACAGGTCTCGTCAACCGACCTATCCTCCACCCACCACCACCACCACCCACCCCCCCCCCCCCCCCCAGCGCCCCAGCCTCATCCCTCATGTCAGGCCGCCACGAGGCAACCTACCAGTGGACACGCGGCAATGTTGCCGATTCTTTTTGCTGCTTTTCAGTGGT
>JADBJO010000912.1:144599-162099 GCA_016801955.1 Conus betulinus | reverse complement strand
TTTTCTTTTTTCTTTTTTTCACCAAGTGAACTTACTTACACGTTGATATGAAATTGCTCTCTGTCTTTCCACAATCATTCTGTATACCTTGAATTCGTAAAAATATGGTGTGAGAAAAGCACAAGAGGATGAGAAGTGAGGTAGGAAAGACACGATAGGAAAAGGCAAGAAAGAAAGAAAAAGAAAAGAAGTAAGAGGAAACGAAAACAAAAGAAAAAAAAAAAAAACCCAAAGAAAGACATAAACACTATATGGAGACAATCAGACATGCAGACTTACACATCACTTGTCTAGAAAGAGAAAATGCAAGAAACGAACGAACGAACGAACGAACGGAGGAACGAACGAAATGTATTAGTGAGGGAAAGGAATAAGCATAAAAGTTGGTAGATTTTGTTTTATCATCCAGCCCTGAAAGAAAAACAAAAAACATTTGCAAATATATGAAAAGAAAATTTCGCACAAACCAGCACATCAAGACATATAAGGCAATAAATACACAATAATTCACGACGAACAATACAATATGTTTGGAGAGAGAGAGAGAGAGAGAGAGGAGAGAGAGAGAGAGAGAGAGAGAGAGAGAGAGAGAGAGAGAGAGAGCTTTAAATGAGATAAAAGAATAACACGGATTGAACAAAGTTTTGCCATAAATGGGAAAAAAACAACACAATAAAGTGAACCTTTGCACAAGTGAATGAGCAATCTAAATAACTCAGGAAGACTGACCTAGATACCTTCCCCGTGAAATCAGCGAAGTTTCCCACCCCGGTATTAAGAGCAGGTTGAGAAAATCGGCCACGAAGCCAACTCGAGCCTAGTTGATGGGAAACAGACACACAAAAAACAAAAAAAAAAAAAACTTAACAAGATTCAACGCCTATCTTGCGCTGAAGTGAATGAAGGTAAGTGATTGCTCGTTCATTTTCTTTGTCCTAATTGTTTTGTATCTTGCCTGAAGAAGACCTAAAAGGTCGAAACAGGTCTCGTTTTGTCTTGGGATTCGTTTGTCCACGTTGTTGTTGTTGCTGTTGTTGTTGTTGTTGTTTTGGCGGTTCGCTAACATTCATTTAAGATTTGTTAAAAAACAAAACAACACACAAAAAAAAAAAAAAAACACTTTCCATCACACACTTTGACGCGTTCGTCCTTGGGCTTAAAAATATGATCTTCCAGAACAACAAAAACAGCAAAAACAACCAGCACCCCACAAAAAAATAGAAAAAAAAAAAAAAAAACCAAAAAAAAAAGAGAAAAATAAAGGGAGAAAAAAAAGAAAGAAAGGATTAAACAAACAACGTAGCCTAGCCATACACTTTGTATTGTTACAATAAATGACACTGAGTCTGTCCACTCTGGGGTTTTTTTTTTTTAATCTGCAGTTGTCTTTTCTTTTCGTTGCAACTGAAGTTTGATAGACATGGATAGGTTTCAGAGGACAAAAGAGAGAGTGTGTTGGGAGTGGAGGGAGGGGGTTGGGTGGTGGAAAGAGATGAGTGATTTGCCGATACTGGTGACTGGTGCTGATCAGGCGTCGCGTTTCTACCGTTGGATTCCACACTCTGCCATAGAGACTCACGAGCACTCATATACTAGCCTGCGACTCCATCAAATTCACAATAATGTGCAACCCACGTGCACATACACGTCTGCCAAGCACTTCTGACAAAGGGGAGATTAGATTCCTTCCTGACCAAAAGATGTTCAGGGAATAGAACTGCTTGTTTCTATTTCCTGCTTAAACTGAGGAATGCAGTGATTTCGTTACGCCATTATAAACACATAACGGTATTTATCACCATAAGAGTGTTTTAAAGAGCTATGCACATGTCGTTATATGACAGTGTTTATATGTACTAAAACTTTCGTTACTTTAATACAATTTTTTCCCCAATATGCTGCAGTTTGCTTCTTCTCTCCTCTCTCTCTCTCTCTCTCTCTCTCTCTCTCTCTCTCTCTCTCTCTCTCTCTCTCTCTCTCTCTCTCTCTCTCTCTCTCTGTTTTTTTCAGGCCAGGGTGTGAACAAGCAATAAAGCTTATTTTTGAAATCCCCAATTTCGACAGTTTTGAATTGATTTCACTTGAATCGACTTGAAGCAGATAAAAAAAAAAAGGTAATAAGGGCAAGTCACACGAAAAAGGGAGAGAACAAGAGTAAATGGGTTGTGGGTGTGCGAAATGTGCAGAGAAAGAAATCAGCCGTAAAGGACGCGTTTTGGGAGACAGAGACTGACTTTACTGGAAAGGCCGTCAAGGAAAAGACACAACTTAGCACATGACATAAGACTTCCGTACGTACGTACACACACACACACACACACACACACACACACACGCGCGCGCGCGCGCGCGCGCGCGTGCGCTCGTGCGCACGCAGACAGCACAGACAGACACACACACACACACACACACACACACACACACACACACACACACAGAAGACGTACACACACACACACACACACACACACACACACACACACACACACACACACACACACACACACACACTCAAATATGCCAAGCTATTTTCTTCTTATCACATTTTACATGCCCCCCTCCCTCTCGGTGGCATTATTCCCAAGCCGCTCCCTCCGGCCGCCCCATGCACACCCACAGCCAACTTCATCCCTGTCGCAGCTCCAGCAACAGCAGCAAACAATAGCAGGTCACCAGGAGGCAACCCATCAGCGGAAACGCTGCACAGCTGCTGGATCACAACCGTGGAGTCCAGTAGGAGCTATTCAACATGCACAGAAAACCATCTACTAAATCGTGTTGACAATAATGGCTTCGTTCCTGAAGTAGTGAGAGTGATCGCCCTTCCCTGAGGGCGCCACCGGTAAACAGCAGTCATGAACTTACAACGGGCTCAAACGCAGAGTGAAAAATCAAAACTGACGTCACCTCAAGGGCAGAGAATAAAGGACCACAGATCGGTAGATTTTTTTTTTCTTGATTAATAATCATTGAAGATCAAGATGATCAAAAATGATGTTCCACAGTTTCTTTCTGAATTTGACAGGGCTGTGCTGTATGCTTCCTTTCATGATACTTCCATACGTCAACCAGTCCGAGAGTATCAGACACCTGGAATGGTCTTCAAGAAATTTGAGCACACGATTTAAAGATGCATTCTTTGAATGGATGAAACTCCACCGTGTTGTTCCAGTCTTCCTAGTACAGTCCAAAGTATACCTAAACCAGGGTCGCCGTGCCAAGTCAACCCACGAATCAATGCCGCAGACGAGTCTTGAACCCACGAACTCGAATCTCCCCCCCCCCCCCCCCCCCCCCCCCCCCTCACCTCTACGTCCGCGACGCTAACCACCGCTCCACGGCAAATTATGCACAATAATACAGATTCATTGAACGTGACCATGCGCAGGAAATCTTCAGTTTAAAAGAAACCAATTCAGCAGAGAAACACGCTGGCACACACATACATACTGGAGCAAAAACACGGTGCAAATCGACTCGGTCATTCCTAAATCCCGCACGGCTAACTAAAAGAAGATGGCCGCTCCACATGCTCACACTTCATGGCTTTTTTTTCCTTCGTTACCACTCTTGAACTCCACTCACCATCCCCTTCTGTTCACACACACACGCACGCACACACACACACACACACACACACACACACACAGAGCTGGAGTAAACCTCTTTCTGAGAACAGCGGGCGAAATCTGATTACAGCAAGGAACAAGAAGCAAAGCAAGAAGAAAAATGAAGGAACAAAGTGAAAGCAAGGCATTGAAAAGATGAATTAGTAAAGGAAGGAAGGAAATGAAAAGAAAAACCTGAAGACAAAAAGAAAGAAGACTGTAGTCAGAAAGAAAGATAAGATGAAAAAAAACAACAAGGCATGGGAAGAAAAACGAAAAATAGAATGAAAGAAATGCAGGCTTAAAGAAAGAAGATAGGTGGAAAGAAAGAGGGAATAAAAAGACCAACAGACATCGGGAAATAAAAGAGAGTAAAAAGGAAGAGAGAGAAAGATGAAGAGGGTACGCTTAGTTTCTTTTTCTTTTTTTTTTTTTTTTTTTTTTTTAATTCAGCAAGTGAACGTGCTTTCAACATTGACATCAAGTTGCTCTCAGTCTTTCGAATGCCATTTCGCACGCCCTGAACTCTTAAAACTGAAGCGCGGAAAGCATTAGACGAACATAGTAAAGAAAGAAAATGGAAAACAAAAAACATCAGGAAGTAGGAGAAAACAGAAGACACAAACAAAGAAAAAGGTAGATAGCAGGGACATACAGACGAATAAATCAGTTGCGTTGAGAGAGAGAGAGAGAGAGAGAGAGAGAGAGAGAGAGAGAGAGGAGGGGACAGAGGGATAGGGAGAGACAGACAGAAGACAGGCAGACAGAGAGAGAGACAGAGAGAGACAGAGAGAGAGACGGAGAGAGAGAGAGAGAGACAGACAGACAGACAGACAAACAGACAGACAGACAGAGACAGAGAGAAAAGAGGGAGAAAGAGAGACAGAGACAGAGAGGTGTGGATAATGATCACAAGAGCCCAGCATCAGAGAAGCGTAAATCCCAGCCCTTGGGAGATCAGGAAGCAGCACTCGCAGACGAAAGCAGTAGAGACTTTGATGCTCCCAGGGAGCACTGCCTTGCTGTCTGGCACTGTCGGCAGGTCTTGTTGCAGCGCTGGATCTCATTCAGATGACAGACCCTCATTCTCCTGGGTCACAGTCAGCGGTGCCAAGGGGCCTGGTGAGGGGTTGTCTGTCTCCTTGGTCTGTCTGATGGATCGGAGCTGAAGGCACCCTAGGGAAGTTGTTGTCATTGGCTGCTGGTGATTCCAGACAGGATGTTGCACTCACTGTTGTGCCTTGAGAGCAAACTGGTTGTCAGAATGTGTTCGATTCCCAGAATGCAGTGGTTCCGGTTTCACCCACTGCTTTTGTTACCCCTTCAACGGGAAAAGCTGTGACTGACACAGGAACGTTTCTTTTTCCAGGTTAGATACTGCTTTTTTTTTTTTTACACTAGCGTGAACAGGTTCTGTTACTGTGGGTCGCTTTTACTTGTGCATACTATAGTTCGATTCAGCTCAGGGAATCTAGACTGTTTCCCAGTCTTTTGACACATCGGTGCACAGAAGATATGACTGTTTTGCCATATGAAGACAATTAAAGACCTCACGAATATGGATACGTCAACGGTATGTTCGCACAATGCTTACAGGCCTACACTTGTAAACACTATGACAAGCTCGATTATAGACTGAGCATGCATGCGAATGTTCAACTGACAGTTTTACTATGTCCCTCTTTCCAAGCCTTCTTCAGCATTTTTCTCTCATCGTCCCCCCCCCCCCCCCCCCCCCCCCAACACATACACTTTTTTTCACACCGTCTTTAAACTTACACTCCGACTCTAATTTCATCTGCGGTTCTCCGACCTTGGTTTCAACATGTTTCGTATGGTGGTAGACATCTTGACCTCAGCACAAGGTGTGAGTGCCTGACTGACTCAATACAGACTGCTCGTGCTGGATCGAAGGGCAGTGGTCACATGCGATATGTGAAGTTTTGCAGATAGAAGACACACACAGACCTTAACACGTACTGTCTTCCATTCAGCCTGATGTCATTCTGACACATAGTGAACTCTGACAAACCATCTCTCCACTTGTTAGGGACGAGTTTTCATCCGAATATATATTTTGATCTGAAATGAGAGAAAAACAAACAAACAAAAATGAGGTGGCGAGCAGTGTCTAATTTTGCATTTCCTGATTTGTGGTGTGTTTAGATACCTACTGAGATCATAACATGAAGTTTGGTAATTAGGAACTTGATAGATTCATCTTTGTTCAGTATCTCATTTCACTTAGGACTCTATGGGTAAGGTATAACAGAGAGAGAGAGAGAGAGAGAGAGAGAGAGAGAGAGAGAGAGCCGCCGTAAAAAGAACCCAAGATCACATGAGCGACAGACCCTCACCTAGAGAGACAAGGTAGCAACGCTTAGAGACGAGAAGTGGGACGTTGTACTCCTACGGGCAGTATTATCTTGCTGTCCGGCACTGCCCATAGTTTTTGTTCCCGCACTCGATCACACCAATGCCACAGGAAATCATTATTATTTCAAGCTCAAGTTAGCTGCCGTAAATAGACCTAAGAGGATTCTGTGCTGATGAAACTGAGCTGAAAACACCTGGAGGGATTTGTTGCCATCAGCTCGTGGTCATTCATTGCTGATTACTGACGCTTGGTTGCTGATGCTGGTCAACGTGAGTTTTCTATGCATATTTGATATCGGGGTCAGCGTGCTTGATGTTTAAAAAAAATCTGTTTGTGTTTTATGTGGATTCTAACGCCAGTTTTGTTACCTATTACAGGGATACGTTTTTGATTGTATCTTGCTTGTGTCTTTTCGTAACATATCTCTTCGTCAGCCAGCCCCGAGAGTATCAGCCACCTGTAATGGTCTTCAAGAAATGTGAACAACGGTCGCAGACAGGCATTCCACTGAATGAATGAAACTCCTCTGCGTGGGTCCAGTCTTCCTGCCACAGTCCAAAGTACCCCTGACCCTGGGTCGCCGTGGCCATGTTATCCCATGAATCAGTGCCGTTGATGGGTCTTGAACCCATGAACACCTGCCACCCCCTCCCCCAACACTCCGCCGCAATGCTAAACCGCTGCACCATGGCAGATTGTGCACACTTCATTGATATACTGAACGTGAACACGCGAAGAAATTTTCAATATAAAGAAAATAAACCTGCAGAAAAGCACCCATCTACCCCAGAGAACAAATAAAACAAATGCAAACAAACACACACGAAACACACACGCGTCCCCACAGCCACCCTTCCACCCACCCCCTTCCCCTTTTCCCTCTATTTATACACACCCGCACGGAAAAAGAAACACTGTGAAAATCGGCACAGTCAGTCATCAATTCCACACAGCTGATATAAAACGCGATGGCCACTCCACACTATCACCTCACAAAAACTGTTTCTCTTCTCTGCGTTACCCATTCCGTCAACCCCCCATTCGCAACCCCCCCCCCCCCCCCCCCCCCCCCTCCCATTTTTCCAATTGGTAATGCAGCAAACACACAAAGTCGGAGTGAACATCTTTTTGCAGGACAACAGGAGAAATCCTGATATCAGCAACAATCCTGAAACAACAAGCACAGAAGGAAATAGGAAATGGAAAAAACAAATGAAAGAAATGCATTGAAAAAATGAAGAAGAAAAAACGAATAAATGAAATTTAAAAAAAAAAAAAAGGAAAAGAAAGACCTGAAGACAAATGAAGACTGTTGTCTGAAAGAAAAATAAAGTAGAAAAAATACAAAGAAGAAAGACGCAAAATTGGAAGAAAATAGGCATAAAGAAGGAAGAATAAATAGAGAGAAAGAAGCAATAAAAGAAGTCCAACGACGGGAAAGGGAAAGTAAAAAAGTAAAAGACAAAGATGATGAGGGTATGCTTACTTTGTTGGTTCTTGTTTTAATTCAGCATGTGAACGTGCTTTCAACGTTGACATCAAAATTGCTCTCAGTCTTTCGAGTATCAGTCCACACGCCCTAAACTCTAAAACTGAGGTGCAAAGAGCCTTAGACGAACATGGTAAAGAACGAAAATGACCACAAAAAAAAAAGAAGAAAAAAAAGAAACTGGAAGTAACAAAGAAAAGGGTAGCTAGGGTAGCAGGGACATGCAGACGAATAAGTTGTGCTGAGAGAGAGAGAGAGAGAGAGAGACAGAGAGAGAGAGAGAGAGAGAGAGAGGGCGGGAGGGGGGGAGGGGGGGGGGAGGGGGTATTGATCACAAGAGCCAGCATCAGAGAAGCGAAAATCTCAACCCTTAGGAGAGATCAGGAAGCAGCACTCGCAGACGAAAGCAGTAGACTTTGATGCTCCCAGGGAGCACTGCCTTGCTGTCTGGCACTGTCGGCAGGTCTTGTTGCAGCGCTGGATCTCATTCAGATGACAGACCCTCATTCTCCTAGTTCACAGTCAGCGGTGCCAAGGGGCCTGGTGAGGGATTGTCTGTCTCCTTGGTCTGTCTGATGGATCACAGCTGAAGGCATCCTGGAGAATTGTTGTCACATGGCTGCTGGTGATTCCAGTTGGAGTGTTCCTGCCTTGGTGTTGTGACGGTGACGGCGCTCACTGTTGTGTCTTGAGAGCAAACTGGTTGTCAGAATGTGTTCGATTTTCCAGAATGCAGTGGTTCAAGTCTAGCCTACTGTTTTGTGCCCCCTTCAGCAGGAGAAACTATATTAGACAGAGGATGGTTTTTCCCAGTGAAATACTATTTACCTTATGCTAATGTAACCAGGTTTTTGTGATATTAGGCTGCTTTTACTTATACTTAATAAGGTCAGATCCACCTTAGGGAATCTAGACTGTTTCTCATTAAAGAAAATGTACCTGTGCACTGAAGATCTGACAGTATTGCCATATGAAGATAGGTAAAGACTTCATGCATTTGAATACGTCAATAGTATGCTTACACAACGTTTACAGGACTACGCACTAAATGGGCACACTATTAGACAGATAGAGATAGGTAGACATAGAGATAGATAAAAACCATCCAGGATCATATGAGCGACACGCCCCAATCCTACAGAGACAAAGTCACAACGCTCACAGACGAGAAGTGGCACTTCGTACTCCCGGGCAGTCCTGTCTTGTGTCTGGCACGAGTGTCTGGCCCGCCCGTAGTTCTCGTTCCCGCACTAGACCATGCACATGCCACAGGATATCGTTATCATTTCATAGTTAAATTTCACAGTCCTAAACAGACCTAAGAGAATTCTTTGCTGATGAAACGGAGCTGAACACAGCTCAGGGGAATTGTTGCCATCAGCTTGTGGTCATTCATCGGTAATTACTCAGCCTTGTTGTTGATGTTGTTTTAACGTGGGTTTTCTATGCATATTTGACAACAGGGTCAGCGTGTTTGATGTTCAAACAGATCTGTTTGTATTTAAGTCAGTGTGGAAATCTAATGCGCGTGTTTGTTATCTAGTACAGGAATCGGATTTCAATCGTATCTTGCTTTTGGTTATTGATGTCAGTCTACGTGTTGTTTTCAGAGCAAACTACACTCCAGAATCTAACATATGGAACTTATGCTTGATATTCATGTTATTCGTTTTCAGGTCCGACAGTATGAATGAATCATTGAGATGCTTTTGGATACTGAAAAATAAAATCTTGTGTCTGATTTTTTTTTCAATGCCACCATGTGATTAGTAAGAAAATGGCGTTGAAACCGTAGAAATGTTATGGTTTGCACGATTCATATCACCATCGTAAGATGAAGTCTGGCATTGGATAAAATGCTCTACCCATTCTCACAAGAAGCATATTCCTGAAAATATTTAACAATAGATATGAAAATGAAACACTAAATTATAAATAACAATGAATCACATGGACTTTCCATGCCAGATGGATAGCATATAAGTCATTGTTTCTTTGTGTCTCATTGTTTCAGGTCAAAGTCTTTGCAACATGCCTTATTCGCTGTACACACACACACACACACACACACACACACACACACACACACACACACACACACACACACACACACACATACACACACACACACACACATTTGCACGGAATGAAACAAACAAAAAAATCCTCAGAGTAAGCTAATCAATTTTATATCTTAGCTCTTCTGCTGGATGCACGAGTCTTTAGTATGTAGCTGAAGTGCCTTTGCTTACCTGTTCTTGGAAGACAGTGCACAATTTGGGTATCTGCGTTTAGAGCTGCTATAATTCATCTCATTCTCTCTTTTTATCTGTCTGTCTGTCTGTTCATCTGTCTGTCTCTCCTACATGAGAGTCTTGATCTGTGTCTCTGCCTCTGTCTAACCACGTTTTTCTTTCTCACCCAGGCAATGCAGAGTTAACGCCGCAGGACTGAGAACATTGAACACAGACTGCTGTGTATGCTGGTTTGAACTGTCCTGTGTTTATTACACTGTATTGTTATTTTACAATATAGTTCATCAAGTAACCGTACTTTTGTGTACAACGCTAGCTGAGGCTATATTACATACTCTGTTTGTTCGTTTATTTTGTGTGTTTGTTCGCCTTGTAACATACATTGCGTGCATATTTTTCCCCATGTCCAGTGCAAAAAACCCCAACTAAAGTCAAAATAACAAAAAAAAAATCTTTTTGCCTCTGTCTGTCTGTCTGTCTGTCTCTTTTCACGTATGGCTGCGCGCGCACGCACGTACACACGCACGCAAATACACACCACACACAACACACACACACACACACACACACACACGCACGCACGCACGCACTCGCACGCATGCACGCACGCACGCACGCACGCACGCACGCAGGCACACACACACACACACACACACACACACACACACACACACACACACACACACACACACACACACACTATGTTCAAGTGTGTTACTTGCCGACACAAGGAAAACAAAAAAAAGGATGACATTTTTGAGCGGTTTGTAAAGCACGTTCGAATGCACTCTGCTTCCCTCTTCTCCTCAGGTGAACTGAAGTGTACATAAAGTGAAGAGCGGAGATTCCATCCCCAGTATTAAAAGCAGGTGAGGTAGACTGGCAGCGAAACCCGTAAGAACCAGTTCATGGGGAAACCTCCTTGTCAATTACACTCGTTCCTAAGACAACAACAACAACAACAAACAAACAAAACAAACAAAACATAACAGAAACAACCAAAGACGGCCAAAAATCGTTATCTTCTCGCACTGTTTCACGTGTTTGACCCAGTGTAAAGATCACCCCCCCCCCCCCCCCCTCCCCCCAAGAAGCAACAACATCATCGTAAAACGGTAAAATAACGATAACAATCAAAATACCTTCCACTACCCTCCATCCAAGGAAAAAAAAAAACTTGGCCTGGCCACACATCTTGTACTGATGTAAAATAATTACCTGTGTTCTCTTTATTCTTCTCCACAGTTGTCCATTTTACGCATTGAAATCGAAACTTGGTTGACTTGAATATTTTTGTTTGTAGTGGATTGAAAGGGTTGGGAAAGAGGGGGGAGTGTGGATGGGATGGGGGTTAAACGTAACCGATTCGCAAATTTTGAAAACGTCTCCCAAATTCGTACAAGACAGGATGTTTCAGTTCATTTCCTTACTGAATTCCTCATTCTCTCAGCAAGAACTCACAAACATGCTTAAAAAACAGCATGCGGATCCACCAGACACACTGTAGGTAATTTTGCGCACTACACACGGTTACGCTGAGACCTACGAACCCTTTATGTTTGAATAAGGTGAAAATTAATTGTACCCCTGACCACTCAGGAATAACACGAACAGCAATTGTACCCTGACTACCTATGAATAAGGCGAAAATTTGATTGTACCCTGACCAAAAGTTTTTAAGTGGGACGTGCACCAATTTAGTGACACCCTCATATACAGACAACAGAATAACAAGTGCTTTAATCCGAAAAGAAAGAATGAACGAAAGAACGACAGAGACACAGAATATGAAAGAAAAATGATCAGGACAAGACGAATGAAAGGTTATGAAGGAAGAAGCGTATAGATAAATAAATCAGTCGTGAGAAAAAGATTTGACAGAGAAGGGTTAATTCTCTCCCAAATGGCTATGAAAATTAAAGGGACATGCAGTAAAAAAAAAAATATGCTCTACGTATATGAACCTGGACTTTGGCAATACACTCGCGAGGATGTAGGCTCACACAAAACATGTACATAGATTATCGTCTAACCGACCTAGCCCCACGCCTCATCTCTCAAAAATCAGGTCGTCATGTGGCAACCCACCAGCGGAGACGTGGCATCCTGTCGACTCATTTCGCTGGTATTCAATGGCAATGATCAGCTTGTGCAAGCCCGCCTTGGCTGAAGGCTGTGTCAGGCCAATTGACATAGGCTACAACACCAAGGCGACATCAAAATGTTGTTATGCTCTCCATAGTTATGCGGGGATTGTCTTCAGCCTCCAAAATCCCACGAAGTCGGGGTACGCTAAAACGGTCACGCACGTAATGTTCTCATCCCCAGCTGATGCTTCAGTACCATAGTGTTCAAGTACTTCGGCTGTTTGGATGATCCCTGGAGTCTTCGGCTGTTCAGATGATCCCTGGAGTCTTTTAGCCAGTGTACGACAACACAACAACAGCTTATGCAAGGCATTATGCCTCTATGCATGGCAGTGATATTGCTTGGTTTCGGAGATAATGAGAGAGCGTTCTGTTCTGAAGGGATCCACGGAGATAGCGTGAGAGAGCGTTCTGTTCTGAAGGGATCCACGGAGATAGCGTGAGAGAGCGTTCTGTTCTGAAGGGATCCACGGAATAGCGTGAGAGAGCGTTCTGTTCTGAAGGGATCCACGGAGATAGCGTGAGATAGCGTTCTGTGAGGGAGAGCGTTCGTTTCTGTTCTGAAGGGATCCACGGAATAGCGTGAGAGAGCGTTCTGTTCTGAAGGGATCCACGGAGATAGCGTGAGAGAGCGTTCTGTTCTGAAGGGATCCACGGAGATAGCGTGAGAGAGCGTTCTCTGTTCTGAAGGGATCCACGGAGATAGCGTGAGAGAGCGTTCTGTTCTGGAGGGATCCACCACATCCACTGAAACGACTTGCAAAAGCTCACCGCCAACACGGACGCGGAGAACAAATCGAAACTGTAAAGAACTTGCAGTCGGACAGAATTTAACACACTTTGTATGATCTGATGATCAGTTCAAATGAGGACCATGCAGGCGCTGCTATAGAATTCCATTTTGGACTTAGACTGCATGGCACTGACCCTCAACTTCGTCCATAATATCGACGTTAGCCAGGCTGGAAACATACATATACACCTGCAGAATTAGTCAAGACATTTAAGTAATAGTATCAGACTCATATCTGTTGAGAGGGGATAAACGTCGATTGTGTATTTGCAGTCTAGCCCATTTGAGTCCAAGGCAAGTCGAATCTTAGAAGCTGGAACAAAAACAAATCCCACATATAAATGGCTCTGATGGGATTTAAACCCACACGCTTGCAGCGGACAGCCTGTGACTCTATCCACTTCACAACATTGGTTGGTACACACACGGCTAATTTCTTGAATATGATCATGCAAAGGAAAACTACAATGTCAAGAAAACGAACCAACAAACACTATAGACAAATGCAGCAAGAGAGAGAGAGAGAGAGAGAGAGAGAGAGAGAGAGAGAGAGAGAGAGAGAGAGAGAGAGAGAGAGAGAGAGCAAACAATGGGGGGTGGGGGGGGATAAATAAAGAAAGCCAACAGTGAAGAAAAAGAAAACAAAAGAAATCAAAACCACACGACAAAGATCTGGTCAACCATTCATGAAATCCGTTACAAAATCACGAACGCCACCCTCAACACGCTCATCTCACCAAATCTGTCTGTTTCGCTGCCCATTCTCCCCCATCCCACTGCCCTCCTCCTCCTCCTCCTCCTCCTCCTCCTCCTCCTCCTCCCCTTTCCATTCTCCCTACGCTCCTCCTCCTCCTTCATTCTCTTCCATCCCGATTCATGAACACGCAGAGAGCTAGGTGTTCGTTCCCGAATTTACTAAAAGCAAGGACAACAGCAGGCAACGTAGCACATACGAACAGCGGGGAGTAAAACATCTTTTATCAGAAAATCACATGAGCTCCTGATACCAGCAAGAAAAGTTCCACGGGAAGATACGTAAACAAACAAACAAAACAAACAAACCGAAAGAAAGGAAGGGGGGAAAGACTGGTTGGGAGAACAAAGACGGTGAAAAAAAAATGGAAAAAAAGACCCTAGGTAGAAAGAAAAATATTGGAAAACAGAAGAAAGACGGTAAAGAAGGAAAAAAGAAAAACAAAAAGGCACCGAAACAATAACGGAACAACGACAGAAAAAAAGAAAAAAGTAATACAGGCAACAAAAACAACAACAAAAAAAAAACCGATGGCTAGAAAGAAGAAGTAATATTAAGATAGAAGGAACTGAGGAATAGGAAGAGGAAATGAATACAGAGAAGTATAGAGGGTACGCTGAGTTCAATATTTTTTTTTATTCCACCAAGTGAATTTACGTCGAACATTGACATGAAATTGCTCTCTGTCTGTCAAGATTTGTCCTGTATGCCCTTGAGTCTTGGAAATGATTTTTTTTTTAAATCAGAGGAACACAGCAGGTAAGTATGAAGGAAAGACGAAGAAAAAATCGTGAAAGAGAGAAAGAGAAACAAAGAAAAACAAAAAGAAAGGAAAGAAGACATAAACATACCACAGTAACGAGAGCCTGGCATGTAGACGAACAAATCAATTGTCTTGGGGGCAGAGAGAGAGAGAGAGAGAGAGAGAGAGAGAGAGAGAGAGAGAGAGAGAGAGAGAGAGAGAGAGAGAGAGAGAGAGAGAGAGAGAGATTTTAATCAAGGGAAGAACAAAAACGGATCTGAAAAATAAATCCCTTAAGTGAAGGGAACCCCCCCCCCCCCCCCCCCCCCCCCCAGTATAGTAAGCTATCCCATGAGCAATCTAGAGAACACGGAGAGACACAGATAAACACGCTTTTCAAGTGAAATCAGCACAGCCCGCCCACCCCCTCCCCCACCCCACTCCCCCACCTCCCTCTGTTTAAAACCAGACTGAGGAGAGATCGGCCACCACGTTAAAAAAAAAAAGACTGACAAAATCACCGTCTCATTGCACACCTTGATGCTTTCTTCCCGATTATTAAGGTTATTTTGTCCTTAAAAACACACGACTACAAAAAAAGCAAATAAAAGAACAAAAGATAACCCGAAACAACCGTGGCTTGACCATACATCTCGTTAAAGAAATGACACTGTATCGGTCTACTGTTTTTTTTGTTTTTGTTTTGTTTTCGTAGTTGTCACTTTTCCTCGTTGGAAGCTCGGTTGATTTCGATGTCTTTCAGAGGTGAAAGAAGAGGGTGGAAAGTAAAGGCAGGAGGAAAGAATGGAGGAATGTGATTTACCGATGCTGTAAACAGTCGCCTGATTGGTACAGATTTGGCTTTGTGTTTCTCTGCTGGATTGAAGAGCTCGTGAGCACATATATAATAACGTGCATTGTCACCAAACTCACTGTGCAAACAACGAGCACTCTGATTCCTACAACCACATATGACAGAAAGGGGAGAAAACTGTTCCCTGGCCAAACGTTGCCCATGGGACAAAACTGCCTATGATTTATTTATTTTTTTAAATTTTTTTTTTTTGTTGTAAACTGAGACACGCTGTAATTTTGTACGCCATCACATAACACAACAGCTTTTATTACTGTAGGATTTTTGAGAGTGATGTACATGTTTTTTTTTCATAGCATACATGCCTTTGAAACACATGTTGCTTGTATTTCTTTGATATTTTCCTTGGCATGCTGCATTTGATTCCTTTTTCGGTATTTGTGAAGACTGGATGTGATAAAGCAGTAACGCTGTATCTTTTAAAACTCTCTCAGTAAAGACAAACTTTGATTTGACTTCACTTGAACTGACTTGAAGCTGAAAAGAAAAAAGGGGAAACAATGGCTGAAGAAATTAGAATAGGAACAGACGGGGAGAAGAAGGGTTGTTAATGTGAGGAAATCTGCAGTCAAATAAATCAGGCGTGGAGAACATATTGTTGGCGACAGAGACTGACTTGGGCAGGAAGCACCGCGGAGAAAGAGATTCGTGCTAACTTTGAAATATAAGACATGCTGTTCCTTTATCAGCATCGATCTATGCAATGCATATATGTGAGCATATATGCGGACACGAACAGTCATGTTGACAAACACACTAAAGGAAGGACATTCTCTGTTTTCTTCCTACCTTCTTTTAACACACACACACACACACACACACACACACACACACACACACACACACACACACACTCTCACTCTCTCTCTCTCTCTCTCTCTCTCTCTCTTCCTTTTAGTCACAATTTTCCATGCCTCCTCAGTGGCATTAGTCCCACGCCGCCGCCCCCTCCGGTCACCTCATGCACAACCACACCCAGCTTCATCCTGTTTCAGCCCCAGCACTAAAAGCAAAAATTTCCAGGTCGTCAGAAGGGCAACCCACGAGAGGAGATACTGCACAGCCTCCTCCGAGTCACAACCATGGTGTCAAGTGGTGACTGTTCAACATGCACAGAACGCCGTCTGTTCAGCCCCGTACTCGGCCGACAATCAGTCCTCAGTTCCGGAAGTAGCGAGAGTGATCTTCCCCTTTTTAGAGGGCACCACTGATACTTCCATCCAACCACTGGCGTGAACCGGGCATGGAGGCTGAGGGAAATCGAACCTCAAGTCAACAGAAGAGTAGGGAATAAAGAGCTACAGAGTTTGAGACTTTTGGTTTGGGGTCGGTAATCATCGAAGATCAAGACGATGAAAATCATGTTATTGAGTTTCTGTCTAAATTTGACAAGGCTGTACTGCATGCTTCCTTTCACAACACGTCCCGAAATCAACCCGACCTTAGAAATGCAGACACATGGAATGGCCTTTGTCATGTTTGATCAATGGTCTTGGGGATGCATTCATTAAGTGGACGAAACTGGTTCCAGTTTTCTGATTACAGTCCAAAGGACACCAAAATGTGGGTCGTCACGGACCAGAAATCGATACAAAACATTCCCGCTGGTGAGTGTTGAACCTATGACCTCCAGACTGACAGCCCACGATATGTTAACTGCTGCACACCACGGCTGATGGTGCTCACACACTACTGATTTATTGAAAGTGATCGTGCGAAGGAATCTTCAATAGAAGAAAACAAACCAGCCGACAAACACCTCTTCACCTCCCCCAAACAAACAAACAAACGAACAGGAAAAAAAAAAAGACCCTCACTGAACCAAACACGCTGTGAAAATCTGCTCTTATTTAGAACCTCCCGGGGCTAATATAAAACGCGATGGCCACTCCACACCTTCACCTCACAAAAATCTCTTTTTTTTTCTTTTAGTTACCCCACTCCCCCCCCCCCCCCATCCAGTCCCCCCCGAACCCCCCCCCCCCCCCCCCTCCCCTCCCACCTCTCTGCGCGCGCCCCTCTTCCCATTTTCCCCAAACGGTAATGCTGCACGCAAAAACACTGGGGGTAAACATCTTCTTGCAGAAAACGGGCGAAAATCTGATCGAGGCAAGAAACGAAAAGCATAGCACGAAGAAAAAAAATAAAGAAGAAAAAGAAATATTGGCACAGAAAAAGACGAAGAAGGAGAGAAGAAATTAAAAAAAAACAACTGAAGACAAAAGGAACGAAGATTATAGTCAGAAAGAGAGATAAAAAAGGGAAAAAAAGGACATAAATGGAACGAAAGAAACATAAACATAAAATAAAATAAAAACAGGAAAGAAAGAAGAAGAACGGTTGCATAAGAAAGGAAGACAAAAAGATAAAGAGGGTACGCTTAGTTTATTTTTGTATATCAGCGAGCGAATTTACTTTCAACGTTGACATGAAATTGCTCTCAGTCTTTCGAAATGATTCT
>JADBJO010000912.1:137099-139599 GCA_016801955.1 Conus betulinus | reverse complement strand
CACACACACACACACACACACACACACACACAAACACTGACTGTTGAAACCAATTTATTGTCAGATTAACTCACACAAACCAACAGAAACACACACACACACACACACACACACACACACACACACACACACACACACACACACACACACACACACACAAACACTGACTGACTGAAACCAATTTATTGTCAGATTAACTCACACACACAGAAACACACACACACACCACACACACACACACACACACACACACACACACACACACACACACACAAAACACACACACACACACACACACCACGCGCGCGCGCGCGCGCGCGCGCACACGCCGCGCACACACGCACACGCGTAAACACGAGAGAGAGAGAGAGAGAGAGAGAGAGAGAGAGAGAGAGAGAGAGAGAGAGAGAGAGAGAGAGAGAGAGAGAAAACAGAGTCAAAGAAAGACAGATAAACAGAAACATGAGAACAGATCAACACACTAAAGCAAACAAGAGATACAGACAAACAAACAGATGGATCCAGCAAACACACGTGACGCCTCTCAATATTCCCCACCTTGTCTCCCTTTTCCTGTGATGTGTGTAATAGCAGCCGGTTGCATGGACACACACACACACACACACACACACACACACACACACACACACACACACACACACACACACACACACACACACACACACACACACACACACACACACACACACACACACACACACACACACACATTCACACGCACACGCACGCTGGCACGCCCACACACACAACACAAAAACACATGCACACACACTCACGCACACGCGCGCGCGCGTGGGCGCGTGCACCCACACACCCACACACACACACACACACACACACACACACACACACACACACACACACACACACACACACACACACACGCACGCACGCACATACGCACGCACACACCACTCACACACGCACGCACACACACACACACACACACACGCACAAACACTGACTGACTGAAACCAATTTATTGTCAGATTAACTCACACACACAGAAACACACACACACACACACACACACACACACACACACACACACACACACACACACACACAACACACACACACACACACACACACACACACACACACACACACACCACACACACACACACACACACACACACACACACACACACACACACACACACACACACACACACACACACACACACACACACACACACACACACACACACACACACACACGCACATACGCACGCACACACACTCACACACACACCCCACCCACACACACACACACACACACACACACACACACACACACACACACACACACACACACACACACACACACACACACACACACACACACACGCACGCACACCACACACACACACACACACACACACACACACACACACACACACACACACACACACACACACACACACACACACACACACACACCGACTGTGTAAAAATAGATAAATGTTTCTTCACCACAGTACGACAATCAAGGAAAATATACTGTGCAGAACGAGAAAGTGGAATCTAAACCGCAGTAGGCCCACTTTTACGATAACAGACCTATTCTGCAGGAATATCACTGGAAAAAAATGCCTGTCTTTCCATTGCAAATGGAACTAGATACCATTTCTCAGTTTATGGGCCAAGCAAATAGGTCTAGAACCAAGAATTTGATTTGAAGCGCACACCAAGATACTGTACGGGATATTTGCTTGTTTTCATCAGAGGCACACCGTTCCACACGTCATTTCATACCCATGTTTTGGCATTTTATTTCTGATTGAACTGTTAAACTGATCGACTGGGCAAAGATACTTTGGGTATACCCACCAGCAGCATCTGTCCCATGAAATTTGCGGGGTCACTCTCGCTGAACTTGATCTCTGGCACAGATTGCCTCCCTTGCAAATTTCTGAACACCGCCGGTTGCCTTTGCCCCTCTCTCCACGTCCATCCTCCTCCCGCCTCTCCTCCAGTCCCCGAACCCTCCTGCCACCCATCCATCATTTTCTCTGTCTGTCTGTTTGTCTGTCTGCCTCCTCTGTCTGTCTGTCTGTCTGTCTGTCTGTCTGTCTGTCTGTCTCTCTCTCTCTCTCTCTCTCTCTCTCTCTCTCTCTGTGCATGAGTGTGTGATCACACCATCTTCCCAAGTCTTAGGAAACACTTTAGACATATGCGTGAAAGACAGGATCAACATAGTGCGCGGAGCGTGGAAAAGCATGAACTGACGCAGCTTTGGTTAGATAATCAGAAACGTGCCATTGAGATCATCAAGAACGACAGCAGATCAGAAGCACGACTTTTTCCAGCAGAAGAGTGAAAAGGTATTGGAATATCCCCTCCCCCCCCCTCCGCCCTGGCCTGTCAACATCGCTCCTCTTCCTCCTGAAGAAGAACTGCAGTGGGACCCGTTCACCGAGGACGAAGTGATATCTGTGGTGAAATCGCTGAAGAATAACACAGCGCCTGGATATGA
>JADBJO010000912.1:124599-129599 GCA_016801955.1 Conus betulinus | reverse complement strand
GATCTATGAAACGTCACACATGCAACGAACTTTGCGTAAAGAGGCAGATACAGGTCTGTGCATATACTGTTTTCTTTTTTTTTCCCTGCAACGTGTCCACAGTTTTGGGTTTCTAGTAAACTCTAACGTATCATTTCTAAATACGGATTTTGTATTGAAATGAGCAGAAATGACGTGGAGGTCTGAAGAGGTGAGTATAATAGGATCTGGACTAACTGACTGGTTTATGATGTACGATACATGTATCACCATCATAACACACAGGCTGCCCATGGGATACCTAACGAATCATCAATGACAAAAATCTCATTTCACAGAGCATTTTATGGGAAAGGTGAGAGAGAGAGAGAGAGAGAGAGAGAGAGAGAGAGAGAGAGAGAGAGAGAGAGAGAGAGAGAGAGAGAGAGAGGCTGGTGACAAGAACCCCAAGTCATATGAGCGACAAAACCCAAACTCCTCAGAGACAACGGAGCAGCACACACACAGACGAGAGAAGTGGAAGTTGCCCTCTCGGGAAGTATTGTCTTGCTTGTCTGGCACCGCCCCTCGTTCATGTTCCCGCTCTGCGACAGGGTGTTATTATTTCAGGCTCACGTGAACAGCGCTCAGCAGACCTAAGAGGATTTTCTGCTGATGACCTGAAAACATCTGGAGGGAATTGTCGCCGTCAGCTTGTGGTCATTCCTGGGTAATTATTCACGCTGTGTTGCTGATGCTTGTCAACGTGGTATTTTCAATGCTAACGTGATGCCAGGATCGGATTTACAGACTTATCTTGCGTGATGTTCACGAGTGTTTTTTTTTTGTGATTCAGTCTGTGTGCTATATGGTGATTTTTTTTTGTGTGTGTGCACATAAAGAAATGTATATTTTGAGCAGTTTACCTGTATCCTATTCGTGATGCCAGTCTGCATGTTTTCAGCATATACTATATTCTGGAATTTCAAACGTGGAACGTGGTACTGGATGTTCACAAACCAGTGGGTTTTTTTTTTAATATAAGAAAGAAGCGAGAGTTTCCAAGACATAAAAAAATACAAGAATATTGCTCATGACTTTGTTAAATACCGTAGAATTATTAGTTTCAAGAAGCTGCTGGAAACATAGCACTGCTGGAATCGGCATATTGTCATTGCAACGTGAAATCTAACACTGGAAAACGCGCATCATTCACACCTCTTTCAGTCTTCTTGCACAGCAGTTCCAGCCCGTACCACACTGGATGAGTCTCTTGCTTTTGTGATGGCTCTTTGACAGTCGACCGCTGTGACCATCAAGGCAGATGTCCAGCAAGAGTGAGCGTTCACGCAGTTTTGGGGAGTTGACCAAACAGAACTTTTCAGGTGGGACACTCATATGGCATACATTGTTCCCCGAACCTGAGCAGAGGTGAAGGTTGTGTGCTCCACAACCCACTACCTCCTCTAGGTACACAGTTTTTTTTACTCTGTTATTCTTCTTTTTTTATTATTCTCAAGAAGAAGAAGAGAAGAAGAAGAAGAAGAAGAAAGAAAGAAAGAAAGAAAGAAAGAAAGAGAAGAAGAAGAAAAAAGAAGAAGAAGAAGAAGAAGAAGAAGAAGAAGAAGAAGAAGAAGAAGAGAGAGAGAGAGAGAGAGAGAGAGAGAGAGAGAGAGAGAGAGAGAGAGAGAGAGAATCAAGGATCGTACGAGCGACAGATCCCAACCCTTGGGAGACAAGGCAGCGCGACGCTCACAGGCGACAGAAGCGGCCCTTGAGGCTGCCGGGGACTTTTGTCTCGTGGTCTGGGGCTGTCGGCAGGCCTTTCTGTCCACTCGACCACACTAATGCCACAGACCGTCATTTTTCAGGTTCATGTCAGTAGCTCCTAGTGGACTCAAGAGGGATTTTTTTTTCTTTCTTTCTTTTTTTTTTTAAACAGCAGCCAAGTGATGGAACTGAACACTTTGGAGAGGGTTGTGTCCAGGGAGTAGAAATTCATTATCCCTGGTTCCTAAGCTGTAGTTACCCCCCTTTACCCCCACTTCTTCTGTATCGTAATGCTTTGTTTCCATCATACGACCTCCTTTTTACATTCAGATTTAATGTTCACATGTACTGAAAGTCACATGGCCGAGGGGAATCAATGGAACTCTCTCCTCCATCAATAAGTGCAATAAGTTTTATATTTCATGAAAACATTTCGCAGCAGCATAATTTCAATACATTCACAAAACGTGTATCGTAAATTTAGAAATCACATGAAGATAATCATAAATAAATCAATTTAGCTCATTGAGTGACTAACTAGATTATTGGCATATGTCAAACACATTTCTGTGTGGCAGAGAGCAGCCAGAATGTGCTGAGAGGAAGGTAGGAAGGTATAACAAGGGGACTCAACAACACACTGACACTACCACAACGTCAACACGTTCAGATGAGCTGCAATAGTGACAATGTCGAAGCTGGGAGCCATTCAAATCTAAACTCACAACTCTGACGACAAACTCTGAGCTCTACAACAAAGTTAACCAGACGCTGCCACAGCTAACACTTCAACTGAATCGTCATGCTATGGTAATTCCCGGCTTAACTATCTTCTGACCTTGATAAAAGAAGATTTGAAAAACAAATGTTTCATTCAACAATTTATCCATTCATAAGAGAGAGAGAGAGAGAGAGAGAGAGAGAGAGAGAGAGAGAGAGAGAGAGACAGACAGACAGACAGACAGACAGACAGACAGACATACGGACAGACAGACAGACAGACAAAAGACAGGCTGGTAACAAGAATCCAGAATCATATAAGCAACAAACCCCAGCCCTTCAGAGACCAGGCAACGGCGCTCACAGACGACTGCAATGGCCCTTGATGCTCCCAGGGAGTACAGCCTTGCTGTCTGGCGCTGTCGGCGGGTCTTGTTCCACTAGTGGATGGCATTTAGGTGACAGAACATCATTCTCCACGCTCACGTCAGCGGCGTCGAGGGAGGGATTGTTTTCATGGTGTGGATGGTAGATCAGAGCGGTAGACATCTGGAGGGAGCTGTTGGAATCGGCTTAATGCTGAGTTGAGACGAAAGTTCGCGCCTTGTGGTGTGTGTTGACATATATCGTGATTTGAGGGCGAAGTCGATATGAGGTAGTCTTGGATTTCCAGAATGCAGTGGTTCAACAGTTTAGTAACTTGTTTTTTTTTACTTTTTTCATCAGAGATGAAATCGATGGAACGGGAACATTTTCAGTTACATTCTTTGTTAGTATTAATGTGAATAGTCTTTGTCATTTTGGATTTGTTTTAAGATACATACACGCCCAGCTCCTGGACCTATGTCTACACAGACGGGTCAGCCAAGGAAGTCACACGCAATGGAGGCAGTGGAGTACATTTCAGATTCCCTGATGGAGAATGCAGGAACATTGCGGTCTCTGGAGCCTAGCTCTGTACCAACTTCAGAGCTGAAGCCCTATCCATCAAAGAAGTAACAAACTTCCTCTCCTCCTGTGGAAGATCCCCTCACCAGCATCGCCATCTTCACTGATTCCATGTCCACTCTCCAGGCCCTCGACTCCTCCGATCCTCACCCTCTAATCCAATCCCTAAAAGCCTCTCTTGCCCACTCTCACCCAATAAGCTCCAAATAGCCTCCAGTGGGTCCCCGCCCACGTTGGTGTCCCTGGAAATGAGCATGCTGACCGGTTAGCAAAGGCCGGAAGCCAGCTCCCCTAGCCAGCTCCCCCAGCCACATAAGAGGAAGTTAAGAAGCTCCTATGTGGTACATTCAGGGCTGACTGGATCCCAATGAACCAAGGCTATAAGGCACACCAAGACTCCATTCACACATTGGAGAGGAAACACCCAAACAACCATTTTCCGCTTGCGCATTGGGCATTATGGCTTGCGTGCCCGCCTCAAGAGGATAGGAGCCGCGGACTCAGCCCTGTGTCCCTGTGGGCAAGCCGACCAGACACCAGCACATGTCCTCCAGGACTGTCCCCTCAATGAACAAAGACAAAAGCGAGCCTGGCCAGAAGGGGCAGACCTCTATAACGAAACTTTGGGGAACTGCCAGCGATCTCTGCTGGACGGCCGAGTTTGCCCACCACCCTTGGGGTCCGTCTATAGCTGCGTAGCCGTCGAGCGCGGAAGAAGAAGATCGAAGGGTTGATTTGTCCTTTACATGAAGGTCAGACGCAATCATAAGGCATCTAGACTGTTCTTTAGGTTTTTTTTTTCACCACAACTGTGCATTGAAGACAAATAGTAAGCTGAGGAATTTTTTTTTTTGCAGTTTGTTAGATTCAGTGAGGCTGAAGATATCGTTAGTTCTGTCAGAATGTTTGCTTGCACGCAAAATGACAATGAGAGCAAAAGTTAGTGTTCTAAAATACAGGACTAGCCAGTCAGTGCAGATTCATGTCTATGTGAGTATATGTAGGACTGTGGCAGACATTCAAGTCGCTGTCTTTCTGTATCCTCTTTCCTGGCCCTTGTCAGTTTCTTCCGTTCTTCAGTCACCCCCCTTCTCTCTCACCTTCTTGTTCGTCATGCGCTCCGTTTGTGTCATCGCTCACCCCCAAATCCCCCTCCCCTAAACTCACTTCGATTTTATCAGCCCTGGATTCTAAACCTTCCAAATGATGGTAGAAATCTTGACCTCCGTGCAACCTCAGAGTATTTCAGACTCACTGAAGGTTGCACGCGACAGACCAGGCTGCATGTAATCATATATATGAATTTTGTGCAGCGAGTGGAACACAGGTCTGTTCATGTACTATTTTTTCTTAGAAATATTGTCAGTTCGGTACTTGGCGAACTACAAAATTTCATCACTCGTAGATATGGCTTTTCTGCTGAGACGAAAGAGAGAAAGCAACACACACAGCAACACACACACACACACACACACACACACACACACACACACACACTGACTGAAACCAATTTATTGTCAGATTAACTCAAGGTTGTACTGACCACACACACACACACACACACACACACACACACACACACACACACACACACACACACACGC
>JADBJO010000912.1:107099-119599 GCA_016801955.1 Conus betulinus | reverse complement strand
TCGGGGCAGTGTTTCGGCAGAGTGGGCCTGAGGCTGTGTTCAGGGAGAACAATTCCAGGGCTGTATTCAGGGAGAGCAACTCTTGGGAAAAAATAACTTTCGGGGCTGTGTTATAAAAAGTGACTTTTGGGGCTATGTTCAAGGAGAGTGACTTGAGGGGCTGTGTTCAGGGGGAGTGTCTTTGGAGCTGTGTTCACAGAGAGTGAGTCATGGTCCGTGTTCAAGGAGAGCGACTTTGAGGGCTGTGTTTCAGGTAGAGTGATTCTGGGGCTGTGTTCAGGGAGACTGACTTTTGGGGTTGTGTACAGAGAGAGTGACTCTGAGGCTGTGTTCTGGGGAGTAACTTTTGGGGCCGTGTTTAGGGAGTGTGAGTTTAGGAGCTATGTTCACGGGGAGTATCTCAAGGGCTGTGTTCAGGGAGAGTGAGTCTTGGGCCATGTCCAGCGAGAGTGACTCTGGGGCTGTGTTTCAGGGAGAGTCTGGGGCTGTGTTCAGGAAGAGTGACTGGGGGGTGGGGTGGGGGTCAGAGAGAGTGACTCTGTGGCTGTGTTTCGAGGAGAGTCTGGGGTTGTGTTCAGGGAGAATGACTCCAGTGTTGTGTTCAGAGAGAGTCACTCTGCGGCTGTGTTCTGGGAGTAACTTTTGGGGCTGTGTTCGGGGGGGGGGGGGGGGGGGGGGGGGGGGGGGGGTGGGGTGTGTGTGTTTTAGGAGCTATGTTCAGGGGGAGTATCTCTAGGCTGTGTTTCAGGGAGAGTGAGTCTGGGGCTGTGTTTCAGGGAGAGACTGGGGCTGTGTTCGGGGAGAGTGACTGTTTAGGGGCAGGGGGAGGAGGGGTGTTCAGAGAGAGAGAGAGAGAGAGAGAGAGAGAGAGAGAGAGAGAGAGAGAGAGAGAGACTCTGTGACTGTGTTTCAGGGAGGGTCTGGGGTTGTGTTCAGGGAGAGTGACTCTAGGGGTTGTGTTCAGAGCGAGTGACTCTGGGCTGAGTTCTGGGAAGTGACTTTCGGGGCTCTGTTCTGGGAAAGTGACTTCCAAGGCTGTGTTCAGGGAGAGAGACTCTTGCGCTGCGTTCAGGGAGAGTGACTCTGGGGCTGTGTTCAGGGAGAGTGACTCTGGGGCTGTATCAGGGGGGAGTGACTTTGGGGGCTGTGTTCAGGGGCGTGGGGTGACTTTCGGGGCTGTGTTCAGAGAGACTGACTTTCAAGGCTGTGTTCAGGAAGAGTGACTTTGGGGCTTTGTTCAGGGAGAGTGACTCTGGGGATATGTGAAGGGAGAGTGACTCTAGGGCTGTGTTCAGTTAGGAGTGGCTTTTGAGGCTATGTTCTGGGAGAGATTTTGTTCAGGAAGAGTGACTTTCAAGGCTGTGTTCAGGAAAAGTGACTTTGGGGCTTTGTTCAGGAAGAGTAATCTCTGCAGCTGTGTTCAGGGAGACTGACTCTGGGGCAGTGTTCAGGGAGAGCAACTCGGGAACTGTGCTCAGGGAGAGCAACTCTGGGGCTGTGTTCAGGGAGAATGGCTCTGGGGCTGTGTTTAGGGAGAGTGGCTCTGGGGCTGTGTGCAGAGGAGCGAATCTGAGGCTGTTTTTCAGAGGGAATGGCTCTGGGGCTGAATTCAGGAACAGCGACTCGGGGGCTGTGTTCATGGAGAACAACTCTGGGGCCATGTTCAGGGAGAATGACTCTGGGGCCCGTGTTCAGGAAGAGTAAGTTTTGGGTTTGTGTTCTGGGAGAATGACTCGGGGGCTGTGTTTAGGGAGAGCGACTCGGGGGCTGTGTTCAGGGGGAGCAACTCTGAGGCTGTTTTTATTTCAGAGGGAGCGGCTCCGGGGTTGAGTTCAGGGAAAGTGACTCTGGGATTGTGTTCAGGGAGAGTAGCTTGGGAATGTATTCAGGGAGAGTGTTTCTGAGGCTGTTTACAGGAGAGACAGTCTGGAGCTATATTCAAGGAGCTGGACTCTGGGGCTGTTTTTCAGGAAGAATAACTGTGAGGATGTATTCCAGGAGAATGATTTTTGGGGTTGTGTTTAGGGAGACAGACTTTTGGAGTGTGTACAGGCAATGTGAGTCTGGGGCTGTGTTCCAGGAGAGTGACCTTCGGGATTGTATTCAGAGACAGTAACTCTGGGGCTGTGCTTGGGGAAAATTAACTTTGGGGCTATGTTCAGGGAGGATGACTCTCAGGCTGTGTTCAGGGGGGATTGACGTTCGGGGCTGTCTTCAGGGAGAATGACCCTGGGGCTGTGTTCAGGAAGTGTGACGCTGAGGCTTGTTCAGGGAGAGCGTCTCTGGGGCTGTGTACAGGGAGAGTGACTTTCAAATCTGTGCTCAGAAAGAGCGACTCTGGTGCTGTGTTCAGGGAGAGTGACTTTCAAGTCTGTTTTCAGGGGGGACTTCGGGGCTTTGTTCAGGGAGAGTGACTTTGGGACTTTGTTCAGGAGAGACTCCTCTGGATGTGTTTGGGGAGAGTGGCCTTCAGGGCTGTGCTCAGGGGGGAATGACTTTCGGGGCTGTGTTCAGGGAGAGAGTGACTTTCAAGGCTGTGTTCAGGAAGAGTGATTCCAGGGCTTTGTTCAGGGAGAGTGACTCTGTGGATATGTTAAGGGAGAGTGACTCTAAGACTGTTCAGTGAGAGTGACTTTTTAGGCTGTGTTCTGCCTCTCTGACTCTGCTCTGTCTGTCTGTCTCTCTGTCTGACTCACTGCCCCCCCCCCCCCCCCCCTCTCTCTCTCTCTCTCTCTGTATGTTTGTGTGTGTTTTCGTGTGTGTGAGTGCGTGTGTGTGTGTGGTGGGTGGGGGGGGGGGGGGGGGGGGGGGAGGGAGAAAAAACTGATGGCCAGAACCCAGGATCTCAAGAGCGATAAATCTCTGCCGTTGAGAGATAGGATAACAACAACGCTTGCAGATGACAGAAGCGGCCCTTGACCTTCTTAGGGACTATTGTCTTGCTATCTGGCACTGTTCCCAGGCCTTGTATTCCACTTGAACAAGCCAGTGCCAAAGACCGTCATTTTTTTTCAGGTTCATGTCGGCACCAGTGGACCAAAGAAGTGTTATATACACATATGAAAGATGAAAGAATCCGGGAAAAAAAAAAGAACAAAAAACTTGTTGCAATCAGATTATAAAAACAGACAGCCGTGTCGTTACTCGTAGCTTTTCAGGCGCTGTTCCCTTCCTCCACTTCTCCTGCCTTTTGCTCCTTCCTTCCTATTATTCTAAAACCTCCATTTCACGTTACAGCCCAATGTCCACTCCTGCCAGAAGGAGGGAACTGAAGAAGGGAAAACCGATCCAGAAAAAAAAAAGTAGGAGTATGAGACGTCACACTACGCTTACACCGCTGAAACAACATACCAAGATAGGCAGCAGGAAGAAGATTTTGTATATTGGGTGCCAGCTGGATTTTTGCACACACTATAGGAGCGTTTGCGTACGCGATTCGACGGGAAAATGCGGGCAGTGTTATTGTACTCGCTCCGGAGGAACACGACACTGAAAATGTACATTCATGCTTGCTTTTTATGTCTCTTTTTGTTCGTGTATAACACATCCCAGTTCTTCGAAGCAATCCGCGGCACGCAGACGGAGTCCTTTGGGTGTCTATGCCCTCACACCGACATCCCGTTCCCTAGCGCCTTCACCCCATCCCTTTCCTTCAGTTCCGTTTTCTTCTATTTGTCTCCTCTTACATGCCGCCTCCGTGGCATTGCCCCCACGCCGCTCATTCCGGCTCCTTGACCCGTGCCGCCGCAGCTCTGGCACCATGCACTCCGCAAGGAGCAGTCAGTGTCAAACCGTCGTGAGGCAACCCACTAGAGGAAAACACTGCACCGCTGCTTGAGTCACCACGGTGGTATTCTGATCCAGTATATGCAGGATACCATCTTCTAAGCCCATGATGACGACAATGATCGCGTGAGTGAGTTCTCCCTCCAGAGGGTGCCACCACGTCCGTCCAACGACAGTCCCCATGAATTTGTCAGTACTGGTGACGTCAACAGAAGCAGTCCAAAGGCATAAACGTAGAGAGGCAGCCTATACCGAGGTCACCATGACAGCAGGGCATGAAGAGCCACAGAAGTTGAAAGCCTGTTTTTATGCTGATCGATCATGGCGAAGATGATGCTACGGATTTCCAATCTGGTCTGAGGCAGCATGACAGAAGTGTACTCGACGCTTACTTTCCATAAAACATTCCGGCGTCCACCAGGCCAGATAGATTCAGATACCGGCATTGTTGTTCTGGAAATCGATTCTGTGACCTCCCACTCGGAAGTCCGGAACACTGATCATTTCAGCCACGGCGGTTGGTCTTTCTCCAGTTCTGTTTTAGTGAATGTGTACGTCTGACATGAAATGTTTTCAGACAGCGTGTTTTAAAACACGCCTGGCATGCCCAATATCAAGCATGGACGATGTACATTTCTTGATTGTCCTACTTAGTAGGAGAGTGTTGTGAGAGGAGGTGTTTGTGTAATGTCTCCAGAACTGTTCGCGTTGTGTACATGTCTCCAGAGCTGTTCGATTGAACTACTACATATAAGATGTTTCGGGACGTGAATTCCTGACATACGGCCAAGAAGAAGCTATTCATGCTGTGCACTGACCGGTTGATGATAGCAACGGGAAATTCTGTGAAATATTGGCGCTGTTGTAATTTGGCATGGTTTTTGTTCGCACTTTGATTTAAACGGTCAAATATAAATGATGCCTCAGAAAACGTTTGTTTAGAGAAAGTCTGCTTTAATACTTTGAAACCTCTCGATTGTAATTAGGGGCCTAACGCATTCGGAAGGAAGAGCTTTGCTGTTTGTCGGTGGATACAGTTCAGTTCTATAGCCAACATCACCACGACCATCCCATATTAAAGTGTAATGGATATACAACGTTATGTTCAGGTTGAAGAGATTTCCTGCAATGATACTGTAAAAACCTTCCAGACGAGAGAGTGACGGTATTCGTGTAGTCTTGCATAGGTCGTCGATATCAGGCTGCCATTTTAATTTTTTTTCATCTCTCGTTACCTGGTGAATAAGGGTGCCCTTCATAGAGTTTGGTGACGAGAGGACTGACTGATGTCAGTGGTGAATGCTTACAGATTAATCATGGACTTTGTTTTGACATGATGTGTGATTAACAAGTGCACATTTCGCTAGTTTCATATTCGCTGTAATTTTGTTAGAAAAATGTTTTATACTTGGTTTGAAGTGACGAATCGTCATTGAATCACTCCACAGAAATGATTTTGTTGAAATATGAACAATTGCAGGTCACTGATGAAAATGTAGAAGGCAGGACCTTATACTCTGGAACATCCCAGGGTCGATGAATTTATCGACATGCGATTTGACTATTAAGAGGTAATTATTGTCTTCCTTCTTAAAAAAAAACGATTTGAAAAGTAAACGTATGAGAGAGAGAGAGAGAGAGAGAGAGAGAGAGAGAGAGAGAGAGAGAGAGAGAGAGTTTCACATTCAGAGGACAACAGCTTGAACATTTGGGCATGACAAAAAGACTGCAGCCATTAGTCAAAAGGAAAGACAACAAGCGTTTGAAGCGAACACACATTTTTCTGATGCTTTCAATGTCCAGCCTTAACTCATCTGCGTTAGCGCGCTTGATAGATCTTCTTTTTCAGGATTACATATGCCACCACATGCGACCTGAGAGAGAGATTCTCTCCCGGGGACTGGCTGATGGAGCTGAACCTGAAAGTCTCTTCAGCAACAGCTTGAACATTGGCTTATGGCATCTTTTATGCATTCAAGATGAATGACACTTCATCATGTCCCGAGCGTTTATTGGTGACCGCTGTTTTCTCGGAATTCTTGTGTCCAGCCTTCTTGCTGCGTTAGTGGACGTCTGTATCCCATCACTTTTTTGTGGATTACAACTGTGCCACCACATGCGACGGTGAAAGGATTCTGTTTCCCGGGGACACGGCTGATGGAGCTTGAGCCTGAAAGTCTCTTGAGGAAATTGTGGCCATTGGCTTTGCTCGTTTTGGGTATTGTTTTTTCCTCGTTTGTTGCCGTGGAAGGCGTCTGTTTCCCATCACGGACAGGCCGAAATTGAGTAAAATGCTTTAGTAGTTTCGGTTCAACTGAACATAATTACAAAGTTATGCGCAGTATTTCCTGATACACAACAGCGCGCAATATTCAGCTGGCTCACACACACACAACAACACAACACCCACACATCACACACTGTCTCCACACTACATGATTCAAGAAAAAGGCAAAATGTGCACACACACACACACACACACACACACACACACACACACACACACACACACACACACACACACACACACACACACACACACACACGCGTGGCTGTACACACATTTCACACACACACACACACACACACACACACACACACACACACACACACACACACACACACACACACATGGCTGTACTTGCATTTGAAGCCAAGTCTCACGCAGTTGTAAGAAAAAACACAATGTGCAGCCTATGAATTCCAACGTCAAACCAGGGAAAGACCCATCCATTGTTCTTAAAAAGATGCACAATTTTGAAAAAAAGGGGGCCGAATTTGCATTTAACACACATTGGAACGAAACTGTACCTCAAAAACGACGCAATGAATATTCAGCAGCACTGAGCCGGTAACGTGAGTCTTTAGAATTCAGCAATTTGGAATGTAGTGTATACGTATCACTAGGATTGGTAGCATAGTAACTTAGGTTGTTTTTTTTTTTTCAAGCTGAGGTTTTAGACCGTAGGCTCGCTGTGAGTACTGAAGTTCTCAATTCTACAATTCAGTCAAATGATGACCCTGCCACGCATGAGGGTATTGGTTGCCGAAACATTGTACAGTTTCAGCAAATATCAGAACAAATCCTCCTATCAATCGATTTTTTTCAAAAGCACTCGGCAATTCTCAAGGCGTACTTGATAACTATCTTGATCTGAATGTAACAAAAAAACGAAAGAAATGTTGATTGATTTTAGAAAGAATCCAAAAGCTGTACCACCACTTTTTATCAAAGGTCCTGAAGTAGAACGTGTTGAATCATACAAATATTTAAGAACTTTTATAGATAATAAGCTGAATTTTTAAATCCCATGTTTGAGTATGTCCACAAAAAAATGTCAACCTAGATTATATTGTCTTCGCAAGCTGCGATCATTTCATGTGAATACTGACATTCTTCGGACATTTTATTCATGCTTCTTGGAATCTGTTTTAAACTTTCTCATTTATGTGTTGGTATGGTGGGTTGACTGTGAAGAGTAGAAATGTGCTTGAGAAAGTGAACGAACGTGGGAGGGAAAATCGTTGGTGAGAGACAAAAAGTCTGAGTGAGCTGTACAGGTGCCGTGTTTTTGTAAAGCGAAGAAGATTGCGTGTGACCAGACCCACGTTCTTGCAAATCAGTATGACCTTCTTCAGTCAGGACGAAGATATCGATCGGTTAAATGCAGAAGTGTCAGATTTAAACAAAGTTTTATTCCCCTGTCCATTGATTTTATGAACCGAGGAGATGTTTAATTGAAATCCAAATTCCTTTATATGAATGTATGTCATATGTGAGAAAATGGTAATGTGACTAAATTATTGTTTATTTTGCTGTGAATGTGTGTGACCACAAATTAATTTCTCAAATTGAGATAATAAAGTTTACTTGACTTGACTTGACTTGACTTACAATTTAGAGCACGCACGTAGTTCACATTGGGTACATCAGCAAGTTCTCGTGGATTGAAAAAGAGTTTTCTTTTCAAAGTTCTGACTGGCAAAACCACACAAAATATTTGATTTCCACAAACAAGGTTTCATGGTCCTTGCAGATCTATCACAATTTGTTTTCAGTTGCCAGTCTCTGCAACCTCCGGTCCCCCTACTCTATCTGGGGAAAAAAGTTCCTGAAAGAAAAAAAAACATGTTACTCATATTATTCATTATCCAAAAAAAATGTTTATCTTCATTAATTTTTCTGTCTTTTCATTTCCATCACCGTGGCTTACTTGATGGTTACTCAATGTACAGGCCAGTCGGGGCCTTGCCTTTACTACCATACGAGATACAACCCGTGTCTTTGAAAAACGGAGGGGTACGTTCCTTGCGCAAACCTCGCTCTGTCTTCAGTGCCGTCCACCGGACTTTTCTCTCTCTGCTTCAACTACCAATCCTGCAGACTCGTTTTGTACTTGTAACATTTGTTCTCTTTGTTCTTTTTTCAAACTTGTTTTCCCTTTCTTTCGCTCAGTACGCTGTCTCTTCACACTGGGTAATGCATTCACTTATCTCCCGTGTTAGAATACTCTTTGATCCAGCGCGAGGTAACGCTCAAAATCTTCCATAACGACCAAAAAAGAAACAAAAAGGGAAAAAGCAAAAACATTTATAAACAGCAGTTCATACTCCGAGTCATGGGAGGGTTGAGGGTGGGGAGAGATATCAGAACTTGAAAAATATCATAACGTACACGAACTTAAAAGTGTAAGCAAGAACAAGTTCAAGAATCACCAAAGGAAGCGCAAATAGAATTGATCACGTAAGGAAATGTTGGGGGTGAGTGGTGGTGGGGGCGAAAAAAGAATTCTTCACATTGACATGTAAGCATGTAAAAGACAGAGAAAAGATAATATGAATTCTCTCAACCAACAAAAATGCTCTTTTCTCTGCCATACAATAATATTCCAAGTTCTTCAGGACTGAAAAAAAAATTACAAGATTTTTATTTAGAAAAGTGTCGTAAAGATTTGCAACTGAAAGGGAGGGATGACGAAGACAACAATAAGATTTTTTTCGGTTTTAATTCAACACTCGGTGCTGAATTTAAAAAATCCCATGTTGAGATGTCCCAAAAATGTCAACCTAAATTCTATTGTCTTCCAATCTGCGATCATGTCATGTGAATACTGACATTCTTCGGACATTTTTATTCATGCTTCTTGGAATCTGTTTTAACTTTCCTCATTTATGTGTTGGTATGGTGGGTTGACTGTGAAGAGTAGTTGGTGAGAGACAAAAAAGTCTGAGTGAGCTGTGTACAGGTGCCGTGTTGTTTGTAAAGCGAAGAAGATTGCGTGTGACCAGACCCACGTTCTTGCAAATCAGTATGACCTTCTTCAGTCAGGACGAAGATATCGATCGGTTAAATGCAGAAGTGTCAGATTTAAAACAAAGTTTTATTCCCCTGTCCATTGATTTTATGAACCGAGGAGATGTTTAATTGAAATCCAAATTCCTTTATATGAATGTATGTCATATGTGAGAAAATGGGTAATGTGACTAAATTATTGTTTTATTTGCTGTGAATGTGTGTGACCACAAATTAATTTCTCAAATTGAGATAATAAAGTTTTACTTGACTTGACTTGACTGGACTTACAATTTAGAGCACGCACGTAGTTCACATTGGGTACATCAGCAAGTTCTCGTGGATGAAAAAGAGTTTTCTTTTCAAAGTTCTGACTGGCAAAACCACACAAAATATTTGATTTCCACAAACAAGGTTTCATGGTCCTTGCAGATCTATCACAATTTTCCAGTTGCCAGTCTCTGCAACCTCCGGTCCCCCTACTCTATATCTGGGAAAAAAGTTCCTGAAAGAAAAAAAAACATGTTACTCATATTATTCATTATCCAAAAAAAATGTTTATCTTCATTAATTTTTCTGTCTTTTCATTTCTATCACCGTGGCTTACTTGATGGGTTACTCAATGTATAGGCCAGTCGGGGCCTTGCCTTTGCTACCATACGAGATACAACCCGTGTCTTTTGAAAAACGGAGGCGTACGTTCTCGCGCAAGCCTCGCTCTGTCTTCAGTGCCGTCCACCGGACTTTTCTCTCTGCTTCAACTACCAATCCTGCAGACTCGTTTTGTACTTGTAACATTTGTTCTCTTTGTTCTTTTTTCAAACTTGTTTTCCCTTTCTTTCGCTCAGTACGCTGTCTCTTCACACTGGGTAATGCATTCACTTATCTCCCGTGTTAGAATACTCTTTGATCCAGCGCGAGGTAACGCTCAAAATCTCTTCCATAACGACCAAAAAAGGGAAAAAAAAAGCAAACATTTATAAACAGCAGTTCATACTCCGAGTCATGGGAGGGTTGAGGGTGGGGAGATATCAGAACTTGAAAAATATCATAACGTACACGAACTTAAAAGTGTAAGCAAGAACAAGTTCAAGAATCACCAAAGGAAGCGCAAATAGAATTGATCACGTAAGGAAATGTTGGGGGTGAGTGGTGGTGGGGGCGGAAAAAAAAGAATTCTTCACATTGACATGTAAGCATGTAAAAGACAGAGAAAAGATAATATGAATTCTCTCAACCAACAAAAATGCTGCTTTCTCTGCCATACAATAATATTCCAAGTTCTTCAGGACTGAAAAAAAAAATTACAAGATTTTTATTTAGAAAAGTGTCGTAAAGATTTGCAACTGAAAGGGAGGGATGACGAAGACAACAATAAGATTTTTTTTGGTTTTTAATTCAACACTCGTAGCAAACAGTTATAATGTTCTGACTTGTTAATGAACGCTCTGACCTACTATAACAACGGTCCGATAGAACACCATGCGTTGGATGTTTTGGAGTTTGTTTGCTAAGGCTTGTTGGCAGTGAACGCTGTAAACCCAATAGCAATTCTAATGCAGCTTCAAGTCCATCGTGTGATTTCTGTTCCCATGGAAACAGATGCATAGAGAGGAGGTTGGGGGGAAGGGAATCTGGTTCTTTACAGGAAAAAAAAAAACTGCAATTTTAAATAACCCTCTCCTACTTCTATTGTCCCCCCCCCCCCCCCCCCCCCCCCACGAAAAAAAAATCGGCAATTAATAAGAGGGATATGGTTGACGGTAGGTATGATAAACTGCACAATGATAATTCCAATTCCACAGGAAGAAGCCAAGCGATGATAGAGATATATATAATCTGTCCACTCTGATGTCACGTTTCAAAAAGCACTTTATGGGGGGGGGGGGGGGGGGGGGGGAGAGAGAGAGAGGAGAGAGAGAGAGAGAGAGAGAGAGAGAGAGAGAGAGAGAGAGAGAAGCACGCTTCCTGGCTTTACATCGAATTATAGTCCATTTTCTGAGAAAAGGAGACAAAGTTTGCAAGGTCAGGCTCTGGATTCGAAGATCTACATCCTCCTCTTCCCCTCCCATCCTCTTCCTAACCCCGAGTCTGTATTACACTCTGGCCTATTCCCCCCCCCCCCCTTTCTCCCGCTCCCCCCCCCCCCAAAAAAAAAAAAAAAAAAAAAAAATAGATTCACCTTCTCCATATTTTCTATTGTCCATGTCCCATGTCGGGACATATACAAGCAGGCATTTCCTTTTGAAAGGGGGATGTTGTATCTCCAAAGAACTGATCTTGCGAAACATAAACATGGCACGAACATTGACGTGGGCTAGTCTGGGACCCAGAGAGAAAAATACAGACTTGGGGAAAGATAGACCTTGAAGAACACAGACGTGGTGAAATACATGCCTGAACTTGGCTTGTTTGCCATCACATCTCTGTCAGCTAGAGCTTCTGAACATGTAATTAATGGGGGAAAAACACACACACACACACACACACACACACACACACACACACACACACACACACACACACACACACACACACACACACACACACACACACACACACACACACGCACGCACAGGCATACACGCACACACACACATGCGCGCGCGCGCGCGCGCGCACACACACACACACACACACACACACACACGCGCGCGCACACACACACACTCACAAAAGTGGAGAGAAAGATCTAGTGAATGAAGATATGGATTCATACAGACTGGATCATGCCATTGAGCCAAAAATATCTTGAGGGAATGGGTGCAATCACTTTAGCTTATGCTTATTCTTAGGAGACTCTTCGCACCTCGGATATTGATGGTTCTCTGCAACACCGTTCCGGTCACAGACAAGATGCCAGAGTCTGTCTGATGTATGGACGGCGGTTCATGTTAGAAATGCATGCTTTCTTTTGGTTTATACACAGTGCGAAAGATAATAACGGTTGACGTGGTTACAGCGGTGATCTTTTTTGTTTTTATTTCTGTTGTCAAGTTACAGTTTTGTTTCAACATTAATAGGAAGCGATGGTGTTGCCTTTGCGTCCAACTTTGATCATCATCAACTCGGAGTGAGTCGGATTAACGCTACTCATCCCACTTCTGCGGAAAGTGCCGCGCTTAGATGTCGTTCCATCCACCGATCATCAACGGAGTGACTCGGCAGCACTGCCGCATCCCGTCTGGTGGGTGGTCTCCCGTCCGCTTGACAATGATTGTTCCCTACGGAATGCAGTGCTGGGGCTGCGACGGGACAAACCTAGTTGGTGTTGTGTACTGGGCACCCGCAAAGAGCAGCGTGGGAGCAATGGCCCCGGAGAGACGCGGTAGATAACACAGGACATAAAGTTAAGCACAGGCCTTTGCACACAGGGGGTTGATTCATCCCTTCAAAAAACATTGGTTTTTTTTTTTGTTAT
>JADBJO010000912.1:94599-97099 GCA_016801955.1 Conus betulinus | reverse complement strand
TCCTTCGCCCCTGCACCCCCCCCCCCCCCCCTCTGCTCCCCACTTTTCCTTGCTGTCTCCATTCCCTCGCTCACTTGGTCAGTTTTTTTTTCGAGAGCCGAGTAGTTTGGGAGTAATCTTGCCAGATACCTATCTCCCTCCCACCGCCACCACCTTCTTGTCTCTCTCCAGTTGTCATGTTTTGCTACTGACAGCTTGTTGTGATTTTGCCCCTTACCCCCTACCCCCGCTCCACCCATCCACCCACTTTCCACTCGTCAATCTCTATTACTGTGTTATGTCACCGAGTCATGGATTCGCGCTCGCGCGCGCACGCGCGCGCACGCACGCACACACACACACACACACACACACACACACACACACACACACACACACACACACACACTGCTCTTCCCATTCTTTTCTCCCCCTGGTTATGAGTAAAGTCTTCGGTGAGAGTTTGTTGAAGTCATACTGCTGCTTGCTGCTGGATTGTGGATGAGGAGAAACAGCCAGAAAAAGAGACAGAAGGGACGATGAGAGGAAGGGTGTAGAGTGCAGTGTGTGTGAGTGTGTGAGGAAGTTATGAGCCAGGAAAGGTTGGTTTAAAATGCCATTTATAATTGAAAACAGTGATTCAGAGAACATGACTCTTTCCATCCACCGAACGGTTATTACTGGTTTGTGAAAACCAGCGACTTTACATACAATCCACCTCTTCGTGTTTTTTTCTGGATGTAAGTCCTCGCTCCCTCCCCTCCCCTTGCCCCTCCTCTCCTTCCATTCTCCTATCTAGTATAGTCCTATGTGGTCGCCTATCCTAAACAGCGAGTCGTTGCCAGGAGGCATAGCTGCTGGTCCGAGAGAGAGGGTGGCAGTTTTCTTCATGGACGTCGAGGTAGCTGGCAGACTGACTTCGGGCAGCACCGATAACCTTCCTTGTCATTGGAACGAAGTCCAGCCAGCCTTTGTGGCCAGGGGACGGTTCCTATGGTGTGGGGCGGTCGGCGATGGAGCACTGCCTGACTGCCATATCCGAGGTCTTGTATAGATATCACTTGGAGATGACAGAGCGGGCATCTTCTCTCAGTGTTGGGTTTTGAGGACCAGGGATCAGAAGCGAGTTTCATAGACGCGAGGACTCACAAGTTTACCAGCTATTCTTGCGACGTGGATACAAGAGGCGAAGGAAGTAAAACAAGCAAACAAACAAACAAACAAACAAACAAACAGGCGCAAGACAAAAAGTCGGATGAACAGTGTGACTGCTTCTTCACTGTTCTTGCTGTGGATGGATCCGCGTTTTGATCGTTTCATGTACCAGTTGGAGAACGTCATTGCTTTTTGTGTACTTGTCACCGGACAGTTACAACCGTCGGGTCATTTTCTTTCGCCTGCGAGAGAGCTCTGGGAATGTCTCAACTCCGCCTTTTTCTAGCCCCGCTGGTCGCCAGGGGGTGCGATGACACGCTGACACTCGCCACGCAAGCAGAATTTTCGCCACTTCGCCTGTACGAAGCGCATAAGTGGTCTCATTGCGGATCTTCAGCAACGTCCGCCCTGCCCTCTTGGCCGTAGTCAGCGAGGCCCAAGGATCAGGTCTCATTGCGGATCTTCAGCAACGTCCGCCCTGTCCTCTTGACCGTAGTCAGCGAGGCCCAAGGATCAAGGTCTCATTGCGGATCTTCAGCAACGTCCGCCCTGCCCTCTTGGCCGTAGTCAGCGAGGCCCAAGGATCAGGTCTCATTGCAGATCTTCGTCAACGTCCGCCCTGTCCTCTTGGCTGTAGTCAGCGAGGCTCAAGGATCAGGTCTCATCGCAGCTCTCCAGTGACGTTCGCCCTGTTCTCTCGCTTTAGGTCGTCTTCTCGCGGCACAGGACCACCGCTACTCGTGCATAAAGATGGCTGTCCGGTAGCCCTGGAGACAGTTTTGCTGGAGGATCAAGACGAAGATCACTTACACTCACTGTCCACACCACCACCAACGCTTAGACGACTGTCAAGCCGGACAGAAAGAAGAACCGGACTTCCGTCTCGAAGACTACAACAAGGAATGCTCTGGGCTCCGGCCTTGGGGTGGCACCGAGCGCCAAGACTGGACCACCTCTGTCTGGAAATAATCCCTGACTCCTGCCAACATGAGATCAACTTTGCTGCAGGTCTGCCCTAGCGAGACCAACGTGTCCTAACGGCCTCTTGGCACAGACGTTGATCTCTCCCACTACAGGCTGAACAAGGAGAACGCATGGAAAAGCAACGCTCCATCACTACCCTCACTGACATACGCGCTCCTACTCTGTCGGCTTCTGCGCACAACTCGAACTTGCGTGCATTTCTGTTCAGGACTGTGAAAGGGATAAGGACCTGACGCATGCCCGTCTTGTCGTTCCATGGGTGTCATCCTCCTCCAAGACGGTCCGTTCGTCTGCCATGCTTGTTTTGGCTCACGGCCTAGCTTCTTGGGCCTGCCCTTCCTTCCCCCGTCTCACTTTCCTCCGTCTCCCTCATAGGCAGCAC
>JADBJO010000912.1:74599-79599 GCA_016801955.1 Conus betulinus | reverse complement strand
AAGCATCGGCCGCAGCAGCCGCGGGGATCGAAACGTCGGAGACGGTGCCTTGGGGAGGAGCCAGAGGCTTTGCGTCGGAGGTCTTCTCCTGGGTGTTGGATTCTCCTGCTGGCTTCTTCACATCTTTAGGCGGATCGGGTTTCTTAGGGGGTTGAGGCTTGGGCGCGGGTTTCTTCTGGGCCTTTGCTGGCTTAGTGTTCTTTGGGGCGACTTTGCTGCCGCCGGATGATGCTGTCTTTATACGATGCTGCTTATAGGCCACGCAGGCTGCCAGTATGGCTAAGATGCCTGAAGCCAGGGCCGTGTAAAAGCACCAGCCTAGACTGGGATCCAGGTCCTTCCAACGACTGTCGTCTTTGTAGTACCCACCCAATACGGCCAGGACTATCATCAGGAAGAAGGCTGTGTCGGACAGAGACACAAAAACACGGGAATTGTCACAGCGAAATTAGTCACAATTTGACGGTTCGCCACTAAGACATAATTGAACGTAATTCGTGACGAAGACACAATTCGTAACAAAGACATCACTGGACACAGATCATCGGAAAGTCTCAAGTTTGAAGCGAAACACACAAAAATTGTCACAAACCAAAAGACACAAGTAGTTACAGAGAGACAGATCGTCGTAAAGGCACAGACTGTGGTACAGACTTCATTCGGTACACAGACATAATAGTCACAGACACAGCGAAAGGCATAATAGTCACAGACACAAATCGTCACAATCCTTCATAACGGCGCCAGTCTTTGTAAATCTCAAGACGCTCTGAAGACAAAATTTACCCAAAAAGACAAACAGACACCAGTTGTCACAAAGACAAAAGTCAAAAATACGAATCGTTTTTCGTTTCAGTGGCACCGATCGACAGAAAAAAAAAAAGACGATGCGTGACGAAGAAGAAACAAGTTGCCAAATGAAAACACTGCAGCGTATTCTTTTGGTTTTTTTTTTTTTTTTGTGTGTTTTTGCTGTTCTGGCACTGCCTGGCACTAAATACCATTCTGCTAAAAGAGGATGGAGAAACAGGCCCACAGAAGAAGAGGTGGGAGGACAACGTCAAGGAGTGGACAGGCCTGTTGTCAAAGATCTTGGAGGACCACAGAGAACCCCAACATATGGAAAGACATCGTCGTCAGGAAGTCATCAGACGTGCCTCAACACGCAAGAAGAAGAATTTGGGGGGGGGGGGGGGGGGGGGGGGGGGAGGGGGGGGATTCTGGAGGGGGGGGAGGGGGGGGGAGGGGGGGGGGAGGGGGGGGGGGCTTGACCACTCGTAATCTGGTGATCCGGGGGTTGCGGGTTTGAATCACTGCTGGAGCGATTGGCTATAGGGGGGCAGGAGGAGGGCTGAGGAGGGAGGGGGGGGGGGGGGGGGGTGAGGGGGTTTGGACCACGTGTGCTTGCGATCCTGGTGATCTGGGGGTTGTGTGTTCGAATCACTGCTGGAGCGATAAGTAAACAGGGGAGGGGGGGGGGGGGGGGGGGGGGGGGGGGCGGGGGGGGCAGGGAGGGGGGGGGGGGGGGGTTGGATCACGTGTGCTTGTAATCCTGGTGATCTGGGGTTTGCGGGTTCGAGTCCCTGCCGGAGGATTTTTCCCTCGGAGTTGACAATGATTCTGATCTCATTTCACGACAAGTCCTTCGAATCATTAGACTATACACAAAAAGTTCCGCGTGTGTGAACGCACGAAGAACATCTCGCACACATGAAATCTTTTCACCATCTTTCGGCAGAGACGGTCACTTCGGCCCTGGGTATGGAGGGACACGTTACAAATAGAATGCACCCTGTGTGAAAATCGGAAGATGAATGAAGAAAGGAAATGACATTGACCTGAATGACTCAGGACAAGACTGAATGAGACGCCCAGCGGGCACCTCTTTGATCGGCTCTACCCAGGTAGGCAGCTCATGGTGTAAAGGAGAGCATGAATCGTAAAGCGCTTGGAGCTTGATCTCGAAATCCAGGGTAGGCGGTACATAAGTGCCACCAGTTGTATTAAATGATATGGAATATACTTGACATCGAGTTACGAGACTACCAAACCATCAGTCCCTCCACCCCAAAAATAACCACATGCCACGTAACTCCACGTTGAGTCTCTGCGCTATCCCAAACTAAACACACATCACTCCACACTACCAAGTAATACATCACACCATTCCACTTTACACCACACCACACTACACCACACTACACCACAAAAACAATCATACCCAACCCCACCCCACTACACACACACACACCACCATCGCATGACATCACATTACATGACACCAACCCACCATACCTCTCCTCATCCTCTAGACCCACATTACTCCTTACTATTCAATACTGCACCATCTCATTCCAGTTCCCATCAGAGTACCACCACAAAGCACCACATCACACCACACCAAATTACACTACCCCACCCCATTCCAGCCCACACATCTACAGTACTTCTATGTACACGGTACTGCACCACACCATTCCACTCCACGCCACACCACACTACAAAACACTGTCCAACCCCACACTATAATATTTTATCCCACACCACACACCACAACCACACCACATCACACCACACCACACCACTACACTACACTACACTAGACTAGACTACACTACACTACACTGCACTTCACTGCACTGCACTGCACTGCACTGCACTACACTACACCACCACCATATTTCATACCATACCACACAACTTCACAAACAAACTATTCCACTCTACACCACACCCACAGTTCCAGTCCACACACCCCACCATTCCACTCTACACCCCACCCCGCCATTCTACTCCATACTACACCATTCCGTTCCACACCACACCATTCCACACCACACACCATACCATTTTACTCAACGCCCCACCATTCTACTCTACACACCACCATTCCACCCCACCCCACCCCCCACCATTCCACTCTACACCCCACCCCACCATTCCACTCCATACTACACCATTCCATTCCAACCCACACCATTCCACATCACACCATACCGTTCCGCACCACGCCTCACCATTGCTACTCTATACATCACCATTCCACTCCAAACAATTTCACTCCCACACCACACCATTCCACTCCACACCCTACCATTCCACATTCCACCTTACCATTCCACTCTATACCTCACAATTTCACTCTACACCCCATCATTCCACTGTATACTACACCACTCCACACACAGCACCCCACTATTCCACTCCACACCCACCATTCCACGCTGCACCACATCTCCCCTCCCACCATTCCGCTCCACACCCTACCATTCCGCACACACACCACATCATTCCACTCCCACACCCCATCATTCCACTCCACACCCCCACCATTCCACTCCACCACCCCCATCATTCCACTCCCACACCCCACCATTCCTCTCCACTCCCCACCATTCCACTCCACACCCCACCATTCCACGCCACCACCCCACATTCCACTCCACACCCCATCATTCCGCTCCACACCCCCATCATTCCACCACACCCCCCCATCATTCCACTCCACACCCCACCATTCCACTCCACACCCCATCATTCCACTCCACACACCCCACCATTCCACTCCCACACCCAACCATTCCACACCCCACACCCCACCATTCCGCTCCACACCCCCACCATTCACTCCACAACCCCATCATTCCACTCCACACCCCCACCATTCCACTCCACACCCCCACCATTCCACTCCACACCACCAACACCATTCCGCTCCACACCCCACCATTCCGCTCCACACCCACCACCACCCCACTCCACCCACACCCACATCATTCCACTCCACACCCCACCATTTCACACTCACCACCACGCACACCCACCAGTCCACTCCACCTCCACCACCCCATCATTCCACGACCACACCCCATCATTCCACTCCACACCCCACCATTCCACTCCACACCCCACCATTCCACTCCACACCCCACATTCCACTCCACACCCCACCATTCCACTCCACACCCCACCATCATTCCGCTCCACACACCCACCATTCCACTCCACACCCATCCATTCCCACCCATCCACCCCATTCCATTCCATCCACACCCCACCATTCCACTCCACACACCACCATTCCACTCCACACTCCACGATTCCACTCCCACCCCATCATCAACACCACCAGCACCATTCCACCACCCCCACCATTCCACTCCACACCCCACCATTCCACTCCACACCCCCACCATTCCACTCTACACCCCACCATTCCACTCACACCCCCATCATCCAACTCCACACACCATCATCCCACTCCCACCCCCCCATTCCACTCCACACCACCACTAAACCACCATCCCACTCCCACACCCCACCATTCCACTCCACACCCCACACGCATTCCACTCCACCACCCACCCATTCCACTCTACACCCCACCATTCCACTCCACACCCCACCATTTCGCTCCACACCCCCACCATTCCACTCCACACCCCGCCATTCCACTCCACACCCCACCCATTCCGCTCCACACCCCACCATTCCACTCCACACCCCACCATTCCGCTCCACACCCCACCATTCCATCCACACCACACCCCACCATTCCACTCCACACCCCACCATTCCACTACACACACACCACACATTCCACTCCACACCCCACCATTCCACTATACACCCCACCATTCCACTACACACCACACCATTCCACTCCACACACCACACCATTCCACTCCACACCCCACCATTCCACTACACACCCCACCATTCCACTCCACACCCCACCATTCCACTATACACCCCACCATTCCACTACCACACCCACCATTCCACTACACACCCCACCATTCCACTCCACACCCCACCATTCCACTCCACACCCCACCATTCCACTATACACCCCACCATTCCACTCCACACCCCACCATTCCACTCCATACCCCACCATTCCGCTCCACACCCCACCATTCCACTCCACACCCCACCATTCCACTCCACACCCCACCATTCCACTCTACACCCCACCATTCTTCTCCAAGGGATTTGAA
>JADBJO010000912.1:52099-64599 GCA_016801955.1 Conus betulinus | reverse complement strand
AGACAGAGAGAGGCAAGATTTGGGAATGTGTGTAAGAGCATGCGAAAGTAAGATCTAACGGGAAAGAGAAAATGAAAGAGAATTGACTGTATATTTGTGTTAAAAAGATAAAAGACAGTGGAGAAAACTAACAGTACCACAAAACATAATCTGGTACAAAATTCTGACCAACCGTTCCTGCTTGCTGTCTATGCAAAATTCAACTCTGTTACTCAACAAGGTTTACAGGGAAACGAACTCACTGAAATGAACATGAATGAACATCCTGTATCCTCACTCTCCAAATCGTAATCCATATTAATGGGATGAGTCACACCTAATCCCAAAATCCTCCACGCAGAACAAAAATGCCGAGCGTGAAATCAGGTTAATCCCAAATAATCCCGCTGCTCCTACAGTGCAGTGGTGCGTCGTTTTGACAAATCGCACCAGTGTGCACAGCATGGCAGAAGAAAGGCAGATTACGTACTAAGTGTTGGGCAATACAAGTATAAGTTTGCTAGCTATTCAAACATTGATCGACACTGCTCTCACACTCTTCCGCTCTGTTTCCTTCATCTTGTCTGTTTTCTTTTGTTCTAATGTTCTAATGTGTGCGTGCGCAGCTGTGCGTGTTACAATAAAGCTACGATTATTCTACTGAGTAAACGGAAACGAAGCCCAGGGGTAAAAATCGTCCATGTGGAAATATAAAGGAGTGAAAGCAGAAACGTAAAGGCCAATAGAATCTATAATCTGCACACATGCTAAACAACTCTCCCTCCCTCCCTCCCTCCCTCCCTCCCTCCCTCCCTCCCTCTCTCTCTCTCTCTCTCTCTCTCTCTCTCTGGAAAACTACGTGGGCATCAGGCATTCGTAAATGTTTATGTAATTATGATTTTTCGTTTGTATGGTTAGAACAAGGGGGTGGCTTTGTCAGCAGTTTCTTGGCTTGTTTCAAGCAACGAACAATAGTTTCTTGGGCAGGACTGGGATAGCCATATTCAAAACAGCAACGATTTTCATAGATTTAGACTGCTGAAAAGTAATTATTTAGTAGAAGCAGAAGCTTATTTGTTAACAGCAAACTTTTTTCATTAACAGATTTGCTGAAAAGTAAGGTTAGTAGTGTAGCGGAAGCTTATACTGTCTCGAAGAATATTCATCGTCAAATCAGATATATCAGGTACATATCGGATATTGCTGTACATCGTCAACGATATAATATCCATACAATGTGTCCATTGTGTAAGTCTGGTAGGGAAGATGAACTTCATTTTGTATTCTTATGTCCTGTTCTGGCAGATCTACGACAAAAACTTATTCCGTTAAAATATTATCGACGTCCAGCACTGTTCACGTTAGTCTGTCTTTTGTCGTCAAAGAATTACAACGTTGCAAGGAACCTTGCTTTATATCTGTACAAATCATTCAAAAGAAGGAGTGCTATTTGACACAGGTAATTTGCATATGTTAAGAATGTTTAATTTTTTGTGATAAAATACCTTGTTTAATTATGTTCTTCATTACTCACCCCCTTCAAATGGGGCTGTGGCCTTTCTCAATAAATTGTCGTTATCGTTATCGTTATCTCTCTCTCTCCTCTCTCTCTCTCTCTCTCTCTCTCTCTCTCTCTCTCTCTCTCTCTCTCTCTCTCTCTCTCTCTCTCTCTCTCTCTGTGAGCTAAAAACTCTGTGTGTGGGTGCATGTGTGTGTGTGTGTCACTCTCTCTCTCTCTCTCTCTCTCTCTCTCTTTCTCTCTCTCTCTCTCGCGCGCGCGCGCGCGCGCGCGCGCTCTCCTTCTCTCCCTCTCTGTGTGTAAGAATGCACTCACAGTGTGTGTGTGTGTGTGTGTGTGTGTGTGTGTGTGTGTGTGTGTGTGTGTGTGTGTGTGTGTGTGCGCGCGTCTTACACACACACACACACACACACACACACACACACACACACACACACACACACACACACACACACACAGCGCGCGCGCACGCGCGTTTTTCTTTGATAGTTCGTACATTCTCAATCCACCGACATTGGGTTGCCGTACGAATGGCATCAGTATTTCACTCCCGTTGATATTCACTCTCAGTTATCTTGCGGCCAGAGGATCTGTGAGACGAACTTGCACCAATAAGTTTGATCACGTGGGTGGATGGAGTTTATCTATTAATACCAATCGTGGAGAGGTTTTTCAGGTTTTAGCAAATCGCATAGTCTGACATGTATATAGATAGGCAGATCAATAAACTGACAGACAGATAGCGAGATAGATAGGCAGAGAGACAGACAAAAAGGCAGGCAGACAGACAGACCAACAGAAAATAAGATGAAATAGATAGATCGATAGATGGATCGACAAACAGACTGACAGATAGATAGATAGATAGATAGATAGATAGATAGATAGATAGAAGATAAATAGATAAACAGACAGATAATCAGGTAGATAGTTAGGTACGTAGACTGATAGAAATTAAAAAAAAAAAAAAAAACAAATTGGACGTTTTGCGCCCAATTCGAGAAGATAAGTGACTGCTCGTTCTTCGTTTTCATTGTCCTGATTATTGTTAGCCTTTCCTGAAGGAGACCAAAGAGGTCGAAACGCGTCGTGTTTCGTCTTGTGATTTGTTTGTCCCTTTTATCTGGCGGAACAATAATAATAATTTTTCTTTCAGCTTTATAAAGAACTAAGCCAATTGACAAAGCGTTACGTTTGCAAGTACTTCATGACAGATAACTGGTGTTCCATAACAGTTTTCTCATTTGAACACCTTGAGGTCTATCTCACACCACTGATCATCAATGGAAACCTTTCCAAGTCATCATAAGTGATAAAGGAGCAGCCTAATTACGCCGAGTATGCAGCTTCAGTGCTCTGACGGTGGGCAAAATCACGACTGTGAGGATTCTGAACGGGATTATAAGCTGCAGGTTGTTGGTTGGCCATCTGGTCACAGGCTGAAGTAGTTGGACAGATTTAAAATCATTATGTATATGGAGCATCTCGACACCACTCAACCATGCCCCGAAAGTCGAAGAGAGGTTGTTCTGTTCTTAATGGAGGAGGGATGGGACCGTTGGCCAAGATCTATTTTCTCCAGTTCCATTCACTGAGACTGGGTCCATTCACTGAGGCTGGAGATTTACGTCTATTGTTCTCTTAGATCTTTCAGTAAAGTACGTTGGTTTGAGAGATGATGTTTTGGCTCAGCTGGAACACAGATATAGACGAGACAATGTTTTCATACTTATCATTTGATATAGCGTTGCGTCACGTGGCATTGTGACTTTGTCTTTATTTCTTCATTATTAACCTCAAGCAGATGAGATCAAATCGAATCATGCTCTCCATGATCTTCAAGGAACTGAAAAAGAAGACGTAATGCAAACCGGGCTTAATTAAAAAAAAAAAAAAAAAAATGTTTCCTCTCATAAGTCAGGTGCCACGATCTAACATGCAATATTCATTTATGTCCAGAGATAGAGAAATGGACATAAGAGAAATGGGCATAAATCGTCTCAACCCTCTCTTAAAGCAGTAGCAGATGTTTCCATGTTTCTCTTTTTTTATTTATTTTTTTTTTTCAAATTGTAATAAAACATGAACATTGCTGCTTTGTCATCACTCAGGATCTTTCACGAGCTTCCGTTGATGATTTGTTTATGTCCCTTGGTCTTTACAAAAGAAGTGAGGCTTACTTGAGCTCGTTCTCCTCTCCTTAACAACTTTCAACAAGTCATTTAACACACTTTTAACAAGTCACTTAACAACTTTTAAAGATCAAGATCTAGTTGTAAAATGAGACGACTGCAAGCGGAAATCTAAACAAATCTTAAATAAATGTTAGCGAACCGGAAAAAAAAAACGTGGACAAACGAATCATAAAACAAAACACGACGCGTTTCGACCCTCTTAGGTCTTCTTTAGGCAAGATACAAAATAATTTTAACGAGTCATTTTTTTTTTTGTCAGCTCTTACCTCACATCCATTAGAACTCCGTAATTTTTTTTTTTTTTAAGTAAAGAAGTTATGAAGTTTAACATCATATATCATTCTAATTATTTATCAGGTTGTTAAAACGGACTAATTGAATAAAACAGTCCTCAAGCCTGCCTTTATGAAACAAAATTTACTCACACGCCATGACGCATTACCATTTCATCAACAAGATTTCCAACTAAAGCTACCAGCAGACGGTAATGACCATTCCGAGTCGCCATAAGTGATGGGGGCTTCATCTGAACAGGCCGTGGAGGCAACTTATGTGCTTTGACGACGGTAAAACTGCATCTGGACAGCTGTGTCAACGACATTTTGAACTGTTCAATTATTGGAATGGCACTTAAAGACAGAAAGGGGACTGAGTGGATTTATAAATCAGTTTGATCGTACAACATACAGACATTTTGAACCGGCATCTAAAGGCAGTTATAGATCATGGTGATCGTACAATATACAGACATTTTTGGACTGGCATCTAAAGACAGTTATAAATCAGTTTGATCGTACAACATACAGGCATTTTGGACTGGCATCTAAAGACAGAAAGAGGACTAAAACGGTTTATAAATCAGTTTGATCATACAACATAGAGCCATTTTGGACTGGCATTTAAAGTCAGAAAGGGGGATGAAACGGTTTATAGATCAGTTTGATCATAAAACATACTGACAACACTGAATGCAACTCAAACGTGAAAACAGCAGTGCTCTTAATTGTGGATAACTGTTCTGTATCAGACCACTCGGAGCATAGCATGTGAGACTGGCCGACATTTTGGTGTTTCTAATTTGATACGGAGCGAGCTCCATCACCTCACATTGCGAGTTCATGTATTTGCTTTATAACTTGACTATCTTTTGCAGATAAATTCAAACGAACTGTGTCCAGTGGTTTCCTTAGGACTGGAAAAAAGTGCACATTAATGCACACTGGGTCAGCTCAAGTATCCTCTCATCTCTTTCGTGCGTTGTTCGAAATTAAAACTAGACCCCAATTGACTTCAAACTCAGTCACTCCAGGAAAGAGGATTTGTGAGAACTGACTAGAAATCGAGTCCGCAGCTTTTTGATACTGTCAGACACTTCCTTATTTCTCATATCACTCTAGATTTTAGAAACTTTGAATAAAACTCAAGCTTTGATGAACGCTGCATTGCAATGGCCACACACACATTTACGTATTTCCCTTCACAGTTGTTCTGGCCTGTCTTTGTTCATCATTGTGTAATCACATTTCCTCTGTTGATCCTTTGCCTAAAATACCTAAGAGTACTCAGTACTCTCATCCAGCTGTTAAGATATCTAAAGCACACACACAAAAAAAAAAACATTCAGAGAGATTGTTTCCCATGGGGAGATTTGTTATAATAAAAGAGAATAGAAATCTATTAAATCCGTTTGAATTTCATCACAGCAGTTTACGAATTAAATTATTAAACACAGCCACTCCGAAGATTGTCCATCACAGTATACAGATTTCCTCTACTCCATGACACATTACAACTCCATCAACAAGATGCTATCCAACACAGTCTGTAGACAGCTGTGACCTTTCCTAATCGACTTAAGTAATGGAGACGCCACCATCATGGCGAAAGAGAGAGAGAGAGAGAGAGAGAGAGAGAGAGAGAGAGAGAGAGAGAGAGAGAGAGAGAGAGAGAGATGGGGGGGGGTAGTGGGGTTGGAGGGCAACGTCAGTGCTCAGACGGCGGCGACATCATGACTGAGTGGACTCTGGACCAGGGTTTTTAAACCGAAAGTGTACTGGATGGCCTTCAAGTGACAGATTGGATGGAGCTGAAAAAAAAAAAAAAACTTTGGTTATGGGACATAATGAAACCACTAAACATCTGTTAGAAGTGGAGGAGAGTTTTTGTGCTCTTAATGGGGAGTAATAATTGGGATCCTTTGAAAATGTCAGCCCATCAATCAAGTTCTACATACTGCCTCTGATAAACTGAAAATCAGCATTTTCATTTCGGATTTTGGAGGACAGTGCATTGATGTGTGGTTTGGCTCTGCATCGTGCAACTTGAAACACAAAACTTGTGAGAGGACGATGTTTTGAAGCAGACAGTTTGAATGTAGAGTCGCATCACGTAAGACTCGGCATTCATGTTCATCGCCTTTGTTTCTTGGGTATCCCAGGTAGATCGATTGACTTCAAAGGTGTATGTGCGAACATTGTATCATTTCTTTCGTGAGGTGTTGGAAAAAAACGCATGAGCTGTCACTTAAGTCAGTGATTTGTGTCCCGAAACTGTGAAATGGACAGGAAGGATTTTATTTAACTCTGTTATTAGTTTCAAACACTGTACGCTTTTTTTTAAAGCTTACATGAAACATGGAATTCAGTGTTTGCTGCTTTGTGATTGACTATTAATTTTCTTACATGACGAAAGTTGACTAAGTCACAGTTACTTGTAATCTAAGAAGTGCAAATGATTTTACGTTCTTTGCCTCTCTTAATCTCTCCTGATCCCCCTGCTTCAAACCACCGGAATCCTCAACAATGATCCCTTTTTATAATCATTATTCCGAAATTACAAAGACGCTCTGCTATAGCTACTCCCTATTACAACGTTAAAAACAGACGATTTAGACATTCAACCGTTTAAAAGAGCAGTAAACATTGAATACAACCTTTAACATACTAGCATAGTTGATGAAACAGCAACCAAAATTCATTGTCATAGAGTATAAATTTAACAGTATAACCTGACAGAATGCTAATCCATCATAAAGATTCCCATCGAACTTCGTTATTACACCACAGTGAAGCTACCAAGGCGCCATGAATGATAGTGGCACCACCAAATCACGCCACAGAGGCGGCGTAAGTGCTCAGACCATGGCAAAATCCCTCCTGGGTTGGTCTTGAACACGATCTGATGCTGCAAGTTTATTGGAAACCCTTCAGGCGATAGTCAGTGAGTCGCGCCGAACGATTTATTGAGCTCTTTGCATAATTAAGGGATAAACAGGATACCAGACACCACTAAACAGATCTCGGAAATGGAGGAGCAGTGTTCTATACTTTCCTGAGGGACTGGGGGGTGGGGATGGTGGGGGCGGAGGTGGGGATTTTAGATATTCAACAAACGTCAGTCTTTTACAAATATTAAACAAATGTCAAGTTCCCACGGGGAAATGAAGCTAAAATTTCGAATTTCAGATGAGGCGTCTCCCTGAGGATAACTTGGTGTCTTGTCAGTAAATATGCACGTGTGAATTTTACTTGACCTAAAATGGGAGGCAGGGAGAGATGAAGCGGAAGGGTGTGTGTGTGTGAAGGGGGACGGGGGGGGGGGGGGGGGGGGGGGGGGGGGGGGTCCATCCATCGACATTATTCGACAGCAGTGATCCTTCTAAGTCGTCAAAAATTGCAAGACACTACCTAGTCCCGCTGGGGAGGCTTCGTACTTGCTCTGACGGGGACAGAATTACGCCTCAGTAAATCTTCAATGAGGGCCAGGCTGCAAGTTGATCATCAAATCATCGTGTGAGAGGCTGAGGGTGATTGACCAGTACATAAACCACTTTGTTTATCGGACATCCGACAACACTTAGTACGTCTCAGAGATGGAGGGCGGTGTCCTCTTCTTGATGTAAGATGACTGGTATCTTTTTTCCAAATGTCATATTATACGCAAAAATCTCATGTTCTGTTCACTGAACCTGAAAGTCTGGAGATTCATATCCACTGTTCTCGTCTTCAGATCTGAGGAAAAGTGCATTGGTTTGTGAATCATGTTTGCCTTAGACCACTTGAGCACAGAACTTCAGGCAGGGCAAAGTTTTAAAGCTGATAATTTGATGTAGTGTCACATTATACATGTATTGAGTTCATGTCTATTCCTTTCGGGGAGGGGGTGGGGGGGGGGGGGGGGGGGGGGGGGGGGGGGGGGGTATCTCAGCACATTAGATCAGGTCAAGCCATGCTCTGCTATTCTTGGAAAATTGCAAAGTGGAATATGAATACAAAGCGGTTCGGCTATAATGATGTTTTATCGCTTTACCAATTCGCTACAAATTAAATGCAAATGAAATGTTTTAAAACTCGATTACTCTAGGCAAGAAGTGTCGTGTTCCCAGATGAAGAAATGGACGTGTGATTATAACGTCATTCAGCTCTGTGGTAAGTCTTTGGCACTATCACAGATTTCTTTTTACTTAAATGGGTGTTGAAAACTTGAAATAAAGCACTTACTTCGATACTTCTGAATCTGGGAGCCTGAGGATAAATGTCTTCCGTTCTCTCTTGGAAAAAAAAAAAAAAAAAAAAAAAAAAAAAAACCAACCTTCGTTGCTTTGTGTTCATGTTCTCATTTAAACTACTTGGAATAATGTATGTCAGACGGGGCAAGGTTTTTAGGGCATAACTCGATAAAGAGCACCATTATAAGTTCATGACAACTTATTTTGTTTTTTTGGGCATCTCATGCAAGTCAAATCAGATCGAGGCATGTGTGTCTTGCCATCTTCTGAGAAGTGCAAAAGCGAACATTAATGTAAACTGGACTGGCTAAAGTGGTGTTCTTCACTTTAGCAAGTTACTGGAAGTTAATGCACATGAAGCCATTTCAAACTCTATTTACCTAATCGAAGAAAGAGGTTCATATTCCCAGATAGAGAACTGGACAAAAATGATTTCATTCAGACCTGTAATCAGTCTTCCCACATTTTCATTTTCCACATAATCGTTTTAAAGGCTTTGAATATAACACAAATTTCAGGATTATTCTTTTTGCGATGGCTCAAAATCCTGTCGCGTTCGTTCGCTTGTTACATTTTTTTTTTTTTTTTTTCAGAGAAGCAAAATTCATTTCATTTCGTTCACTATTCCAGAATGTTGTCACAAACCACATCTATTAACAACTCGCGCTTCTTACTTTTAGAATTCCAAAATTACAAATTGAAATTATCACTAAACATTCGTTTGCTGTTAAGGAATTCTTTCAAACAAAAACGTTTAGAATCAGCCACACAAGTACTTTGAATATCCATCGGAATACTTTGCCTGTTGAATCACTTCACAAAACAGCTTTAAAGAACAAGGCATGTGGGCTAGGAGCAAAATCTACAAATGCAAATGCTCTCTGTCATTATTCGATTAGCAAGTTTTCCATCTCTCCCCATTTGGTAAACAGTGGTGACTCTTCAGATTCACCATAAACGATAGAGGGACCACCCAATTACGCCATAGAGGAAACCTACATGCTGTGACGGTGGCAGAGTGAAGTCTGAATGGATCTTGAACAGGACGGTAAGCCACAAATTTATCGTATGGCATGTGGTCACAGGCTGGAAGTAATTAAACAGTTTATAAATCCCTCTGTTTATAGGACATACTAACAGCGCGAAACGTCTCGGAAGCGGAGGAGCCGTGCTCTGTTCTTAACCGGGGATGATTTTGGGTCTTTTGTAAACGGCAGCTGTTCTCTCAAAATCCAGAGATTGAATCTGCACATCTGGAGATTCATGTCTAACGTTCTTCACTTCAGATTTCGGAGGACAGCGCACTGGTTCGTGGTTCATCTTCAGCTTCAAACCACTCGGAGCATAAGCGGTTTAGCAAGATAACGCTTTGAAGGTTTATAATTTGATATAGTGTTGCGTCACCTGGCAAATCTCTCTCTCTCTCTCTCTCTCTCTCTCTCTCTCTCTCTCTCTCTCTCTCTCTCTCTTTTTTTTTTTCAAAAAGACGAGATCCGACCCGCATCATGTCCTTAGATGTTCTAAGAGTTGGAGAGGATATTTTATGCAAATTTTGCTAGTTTAAATATCGTTACATCCGTTCAGTGAGTGCCGCAAATTAAATGCCAAACGATTCGCTCCAAATTACATTACTCCACTCAGCAGATTCATGTCCCAAGATTGATAAAAAGGACAGAAATCGTGTCATGAATACTTTTATGGCTTGCTGCTGCTAACAAAACTGCTGTACAATGCTTCACAATGATTGCAGTAGTGGTAGTAGTAGCAGTAGTAGCAGGAGTAGTAGTAGTAGTCGTTGAGCGGCAGTAGTAGCGGCAGCAGCAGCAGCAGCAGCAGCAGGAGCAGTAGTAGTAGTAGTAGTAGTAGTAGTAGTAGTAGTTGTCGTCGTCTTCGTCGTCATCGTCATCGTAGTAGTAGAAGTGGGAATAGGAGTAGAATCAGCAGCAGTAGCCGTAGCAGTAGCAGCAGCGGCAGCAGCAGGAGTAGCAGTAGTGGTAGTGGTAGTAAAAGTAGTCGTAAAAGTATTGACGTAGTAGTAGCAGCAGTAGCAGTAGTAGTAGAAGTAGTAGTAGCAGCAACGGCAGTGATGGTGGTAGTAGTAGTAGTACTAGTAGTAATAGTAGCAGTAGTAGTAGTAGCAACAACAGCAGCAGCAACAGCAGCAGCAGTAGTAAAAATAGTAGTTGTAGTAGCAATAGTAGAAGTAGAAGGAGGAGGAGTTGTAATCATCACTGTGATAATCATTGCCATAATGATAATAGTAATAATGATGATAATAATACTAATATAAAAATGATAACAATAATAGTAAAAAAAAAAAAAAAAAAGGCCGATGATGATGATAAGAGTTATAATTATGATAGTAAGAACAATAACAATAAGAACAACAACAATGATAATAATGATAACAATAATATAACAAATAATATGATGATGATGATGATGATGATGATGATGATGATATATCATAATAATAATGGTAATAATAACGATGATGATGATGACGATAATGATGATGATGATGATGATCACGATGATAACAACAACGACAGCAACAACACCAGTACTAAACAATAATAATAATAATAATAATAATAGTGATAATGATGATAATAATTCTTACTCTCAATCTTACTAACACACGAATACAATACAAGAACTATGCTACAGAACATTCTGTAAATAATACACATATATACATGAAAATGCACTCCACAAATTATTTTAGTAGAACCAAAGAAACAACCAAGCATCCCTTACTAACAGTTCTCCACAAACAGCCCATACTTTGATGCATGCACACTCATCACAGATACCACACACATGCAGAAGTCTATTACTGTTTGGACGTATCACAACTAGACCTGTTGCCGAGAGAACAGACGAGTTTTAAGACCAGACTGAAAAGAAGCGACGGAAGCAGAGTCCATCGACACGATTTGTGTCTGACGCTATCAACAGATAGCGGTGACCCCCTCCAAGTCGCCATAAGTGATAGAGGCGCCACCTAGACATGTCCTGGACACAACTTACGTGCTTTGACGGGCCAAAATCACGTCTGAACAGCTCTCCAATGAGACTTTAAGCTGCAAGTTTCTTGGATTTCCGTCTAGCGACAGGCTGGAGGTACATAAACGGCTTATGAATTAACTTGTTCATGAAACATACTGACACCTCTGAGAACGTCTTGAAAAAAGCAGGAATTGTGCTCTTGACGGTGGGTGACGAGGATCTTGTGCCAAAATCAGCCCACCACTCAACTTCCATTGACTGGAGGCTGAGAGTATGAGGATGCACGTCTACCATCCTCCTCTTCAGACTTGGGGAAAACCTGCACTGGTTTGGCGTTACAGAACACTTGAAACACAGATCGTGTGGCTAGTCCATGTATTAACGTTTATAATTTGATATGAAGCTAAACAGTATGGCATCACGAAATCATGTTCATTCATTCGTTTAATAGTTATTTATTCTCTATTTTTTTTGAAATCGGATGCAGATGAATTCATATTGAGTCATGTCCCTCAATCATCCGAGAAGATGGAAAGGGAACATAAATGCATATCATGTCTGTTCAGTGAATGTTCTGTCTCTTCAGTGAAGATGTGAAAATCAGATGGAAGTGAAGTGATTCTGAATGGAACTACTCCAGGCGAGGAGATTAATTTCTTAGCCAGAGAAATGGACAGAAAGCATGTACATAGCTCTGCCGTCTTTTTGAAATAGCTTCTTTCACATTTCTCATTCCAGACAAGGCTGAATAAAAGATAAGATTAATGCTTTGTGGTGCTTCACAGTTTTTAGATAATTTCCTTTCATAACAAATGGTGTTTTAACTTTGCACAGTTTTAAAATAATTCCCTTTCACAACAAATTGTGTTTAAATGTGCACAGTTTTTAAATGATTTCCTTTCATAATAAATTGTGTGCGAAATTTTGTTCATTATCAATGAAGCAAACGTTAGTGCTGTACCTCCTGTGAACGTCTCCTGTCTTGAAATCACCATGAGTGCGCCACAACTCTTCCTCTTCATTATCGGACTCGTGAAATCACAAGTGAAAAGAAGATATTCAATATTTTTTTCCCCGTTAGGAGTCTCTTTTTTTAAGGTAAGAAAATGTGTCTTTGAACAACTCTAAACATTCATAGCAACGCACAACACATTCAACAATTACATAACATTTCCAAGAAAAATTTTTACTCTGATAAGGTAGAATACACTAGTACTCCCCCACATCACATTACTCTCAATAAAATTCCTATCTAATACGGTCAACAGACAGCAGTCGCCATGATTGA
>JADBJO010000912.1:42099-47099 GCA_016801955.1 Conus betulinus | reverse complement strand
ACTGACAGTATGACGAAGTCAGAGACAGGAAAAGAAGACATGATAGACAGACTGACGAAAGCTATGCACCGACAGTTCCAAGAGCAAACACAACTACTAAGAAACGATCTTGGAGAAATTAAAGACGACCTAAGCGAAGTAAAAAACATCAATGCGAAGAGATTAATCGACGATGTGACAGACTAGAAAAGGATTACAGGCATTTGACTGAGACAGTGACAGATATGACAGCAGAAATTCAAGAACTGTTTGCTATGTCAGATGAAGGGAAAAAAAAAAATTTTCATCAACTTTCCGAAACAATCACGACAATGAGAGAAGACGTTGACAAATTAAAGTTTGACACGGACAGATTAGAAGATTATTCTCGGAGGGACAATCTACGTTTCTTTGGGATCCCCAAGTTCAGCCCAATGAAACATTTGACATGTGTGCTAGTGCAGTGGTCAGCATCCTAAATAGTGTTGACGATCGTAAGCACTGGACTGACGACCACATTGCGCGAGCACACCGGACAGGTCATGCACGTGACGGCCAGCCCACCCCAATGATCGTCAAGTTCAGTAGATGGAAAGACAAAATGTCGATCATCTCTGACAGTGACACGAGGCAAAAACTGAGGGAACGGGGTGTGAAGGTTGCCAACGATCTGACCAGAGCGCAGGCCCAGATCGTCGCCAGTGCCAGAAAGGAGGGGAAAAACGGGCATTCTTCTCAAAAGGAAAGCTTGTGGTTGGCCCCAAACTTCCAGACTCTCGCACATATGCCGAGGTTGCCGGCAGTAGTGAGGGCAAGGGCAACACACCGCAAACGTGTCACTCGAGCCGCGAGAGAGAGGGGTGTGTACCCGTTACCACTCAATCGACAGGCGTCCCCTCGCCGCCAGGACAACACCTCCATGCAGCACGAGAAGGGCAGCGGCAGTCCTTCCTCCCCCTACCCCGTGGCCTGCGTGCCAGCCAGGTGGAGGCCCGGCGTGACAGTAGCAGTGAGGGTGGAGGACAGGTGTTCAAAGGAAACGACAGGGAGGGTGGACAACGTGCGTCAGCCAGTGGCGGCGGGGATTGCCCGTGCTGTGACACGGGGGGGGGGGGGGGGCAGGGGGGGGGGGGGCGTGGCAGTGACGCAGCTCGTAGCGGAATCGTGTCAGGCAGGCAGTCGGGCTTGCGTGCGTATCTTGGAAACCAGCCCGCAAGGTCCCAGCAGTTTCAACGAAGGGTGGGGGGTCAGCGGTAGTGAAAGAAGGGAGAGGAATTTACGTTTCTAACGTTTCAAAAAAGCCATAGGACAGGCTCGACCATCCAAATAAGTGGACGTTTTTGAATTATAATGTCGAGAATTTGTACAGCAAATTAAAAGATGTTTCTTTGTGTAATTATGTGAATATGTTTGACTTTGTTTGCCTCACTGAAACATTTCTTGATCTTTCATTCGATTTTAATAACGTGTTTACGAATTACATGAAGTTTCATGCGCCAGCAAAAAAAGTTCTCTTTTCATGGCAGGAATTCCGGAGGAGTTTTACTGTTAGTAAATAAGCAACTAGAAAAGAATGTAACTGAAATAAAGATAGAGTGTGATAATGCTATTGCCATTAAAGTTGACAACAATGTATTTGGAACAGACAAAGATGTTGTTTTAATTGCCTGCTATGTGGTTCCGGAAGGAGGCCCTTTGTACAGTGATAAAATGGTTAAAGATGGTATTATATTTTTAGAAGAAACATTGTTACAACATTTTGAAAAAGATGAAGTTTATTTTATGATTATGGGGGATCTTAATGCTAGAACAGGCCAGAAACAAGCTGATTACGAAAGTATGGTTAACTATGAGTGGGAGGGGGAGTGTGTAGAAATGGATGAAGAAAATTCTACACGTTTTTCCAAAGATGACATTGTTAATAATTTCGGTAAATCATTATTAGATTTCTGTTTCTTATTTGATCTGATTATTCTGAATGGTTTCTGATGGTGATAAAGAAGGAGAGTACTTTTTGTGTCCCCCAATGGATGCAGCGTGGTCGATTATTTTTTTTGATCCATGGTGATTTATTGTCGAATGTTGATTTGCATGTTGGTGATTGTGTGGATTCGTGGCACCTACCGCTGGAAGTGTCATGGAGAAATGTGTGTCATGTAGCAAAGATCGGGGATGAGAGGCAACAGGGAGAGGAGAAAGTCATTTGGTCAGAGGAAAATGTTGATGTATATAAGAATGAGCTTGACAGTGACGCTTTTCAAGACAGTGTCCAGAAAGCTTCACAGTCGCTATCTACTAATGTTGATGATGGGTTAAACCAGTTCACTAATGCTTTGTGTGGAGCTGCTGCGTGCATGGTGCGAACAGTGGGACGGAGCAGAAAGAAACATAATGACTGGTTTGATGTGGATTGTGAACAAAAAAAAAAAACAGGAGGTCAAAAGGTTACTCAAGATTTTTCAAAGATGTAAAACGGCTAAAGATAAGAAAGATAAAAGAGAAGCCTATGTGATATCACGAAGAAATATGCCAAGTTAAGAAAATCAAAAGAAACAGAGTTTGATGAAAACAGGTTACAGAAGTTGAGAGACTCAGTAGATGATTCCAGGGCATTTTGGTCAATTATACGATCTGTTAATAAAAAAAAACGTCTTATATATCACAAATCTCTATTCAACAAATGGCATGATCATTTTCTTTAATGTTTTCCATGAATCAGTCAATGACATAATTCAAGAAGAAAACTTAGGGGAAGAGGAAGGGGAAGTTGTTGAACCATTGTTTAATAATCCTATAAGTAAAGAAGAGGTTGTTGCTGGTATAAAACATCTAAAATCGGGAAAAAGCGCAGGACCGGACAAAATTGTTGGAGAAATGTTGAAACATGCTAATCAAGCAGTAATTGATTTTCTTATACAACTATTTAACCAACTTTTTCAATATGGACAATTTCCTTTGGAATGGGCGAAATCTATCATCATTCCAATACACAAGAAAGGAGATATTAACAACCCTGATAACTATCGTGGAGTTTCACTTACTAGTATTCTAAGTAAAGTTTATACTTTTATCCTGAACAGACGACGATGACAAAATGGGCTGAAAATAAAGGAAAGATAATGGAAGAACAAGCAGGTTTTAGAGCTAATTATAGCACGACGGATCATATATTCACGTTATATTCACTTGTACAAAAATACTTACTTGGCAACAAGAAACTGTATGTAGCATTGTAGAGATTTAGGAAGGCCTTCGATTCGGTTAATCGAAATGTGTTGTGGAATGTATTGCGTAAAAAGTAGTGTGAATGGTAAACTGTACACGGCTGTTAGAGGTGTTTATAACTCGGTGCTTGCTTGTGTCCCGTGTGAAAGGCGTGTATTCAGATTATTTTGAATGCCCAAATGGTGTAAAGCAAGGATGTCTCCTAAGTCCCTGTTGTTTTTCCTTCTTCATAAACGAATTAGCAGTAGAATTATCAAGAAATGGTAAACATGGCATTCAGTTGATTCCTGGAGCTATCGAATTGTTTTTATTACTCTTCGCTGATGATGTTATTCTTCTTTTTCTGGGACTGCTATAGGATTACAAAACCAGTTAAGAAATTTGAAACACGAAGCAGATCGCTTAGGTTTGACGGTGAATTTAAATAAAACAAAGATCATGGTATTCAGAATGGGTGGTCACTTATCTGTGAATGAAAAATGGTTTTATGGAAATGCAGAAGTTGATATAGTTAAACTCATATAAATATTTGGGAATGTTTTTTTTTCAACAAAATTAAGTCTGAATTATACATGGGAAGAATCTTGCAGAAAAGGCAAAAAAGGCGTCATGGAAATTTTGAAATCTCTAAGAAAACTTAACAGTATTGATTGTAGCTTATTTTGGAAACTATTTGACGCACAAATAGAACCTTTACTAACATATGCAGCTGAAGTGTGGGGATTAAGCGGAAAACTGCCAATTGAAAAAGTACATACCTATGCCATAAAACGTTTTTTACACGTGCCAATCCATTCGTCAAATACATTGTTGTATGGGGAAACGGGCAGATACCCACTGTATATAAGAACATTTGTTAAGTGTATAAAGTATTGGTTGAAATTATTAAGACTTCCACAGTCACGTTTATGTAGGCAAGCGTATGACATGATGCTTATGCAGCTAGAGTTAGATAAAGAAAATTGGGCTTACAGAGTAAAGAAAGTTTTGTCAGAACATGGTTTTGGCATTGTATGGATATTTCAAGAGGTAGGAAATGAACAGCAATTTGTGCGGAATTTAAAGACAGACTTATTTGTTCCTTTAAACAGAACTGGCATTCAGATATGGAAAGTAAAGAAAAATACAGTTGGTTTTTTTTTCATTTAAAAATGTATTTGAACCCGAAAAATATTTAAAAGTTTATTACACATAAATGGCATAGAGTAAATTATGCAAGATTTAGGCTACGTACTCTTGGATTTAATGCGAATAAGAGATGGTACCAATCCGGAACGTCCTCAGAACCACCATGCCCTTTCTGTAGATTCAGTATTGATGATGAAAAACATTTTCTATTCCAATGTTCAGCATACGACGAGTTGCGGCAAAAATGTATATTTGCAAATCTAGACGGGGCTAAGAGAAAAGACGTTGCTTCACTGTTAATGTCCGACGATGAAACTGTAATTAAATCAGTTGCTAAGTTTATTGCTGAAGCACAAAAAATACGTCAGACACAACTAAAGACAAAACCAGACAATGAAAATGTTTTTCTTTATCTCCTTTTCCTATGATTTATTTTTATTTCATTTTATCTTATTTTGTTAGGTTTCGGTTATGTTGTATGACGCTGTGTAAGAGAATTGCGGAATGATATCGTTGCTAACCTAATTTTCTTGAATCTTTAACTGTTTATTTAAAGATCAATTACTCTGTGAAGACCGGATTGCTTCAAGAGCAGATCTAGAATCAGCACATACTAGTACACGACTGACATTCAGATGCACGCACTATGCACGCACGCAAGTATGCAC
>JADBJO010000912.1:25000-32500 GCA_016801955.1 Conus betulinus | reverse complement strand
TGATCATGCACCCTTACTCCCCTCCCCCCCACCCCCCCCCCCCCCCCCCCCCACCCCCCCCTCTGCCCCTCAATGTGTGTGCTGGGCGAGAGAACACTTCCAGACCCCAGGACTCAGGGTTGAGTCTGGTCCAGTCCTGAAGGAGTCTGGCTCGTCTGCCGTGCTTTCACATTGCTGTGTTTGTTGTGCTGCAGCTGAACCATCAGAGAAAAGAAGGTCTATTACGAGAGACGGGTCGTCAACTGGCTGAGCTCTGTTCCGTGGATTCATGTAACACACAGGACCGCCAGCCGAGAGATGATCATGCCACAGTCTGGAACTGGCGATGTGTGGAGCCAGCAAGTCAGGTCGTGTTGATTATCGCCCAGTCGACCACAGCGGCCACATCGGGGGCTGATGGATGGATCCTGCAGACAATGGCACAATTCTTTTATGGTGCCGTGGTGACAGTAAATACACGCGCAAAGTCTGAACGATTGCTGCGGCGGTACTCATTCACTCAGCATAAATGCAGACAGGCTTGAGGCCTGTTTCAAACTAGAAAAAAAAAAAAAAAGATACAAAAAGCATATAAACGTACTCCCAGTTTATCTGGAATACGCGTGAGATGTTCCATAAAGAAGGAAACCGTTATGAGCCGTTATAGCCGTGACCCATAATGAACATACCTACAAATTTTCAGAAAGATCGGCCCTGTAGTTTTGCCTGGAGCGAGTGGAACACATTTTGACCACGGACGGACAGACACACAGACAGCATTTCTTCGTTCCCATTGTAAAGTACTCCCTGTTCTATAAGAACTGGGAGTACGAAAAAGAAGAAAAGAAAACAGAAAAGAAAACGACAATGTCAGGATCAGTTTACCCCCATCCCCCACCCACCCCCCACCCCAACCTCCCATCCGTCCTTTTGGGAGTACAATAAGGTTAGAGTGTGCGTGCTGACGATCCATAACGTACGGGCCGTAGGAAGCGATGCTCTGGCAGAGGTCCGCTGTGTCTGGAGGCACAGCATGAAGGAACGCTGAACCAAGCCCTCTCCTTCTGCCGCCTTCACGTTCCCTCAACACAATCAGGTTCCCATTCACTGCTGGAGGGGGGGGGGGGGGGGGGGAGGGGAGGGGGGGAGTGTCAGTATAAACCATAAAAACCGATTCCACGATTGGCTCAAAACTCATGAAAAGAGCAGGATTAGCAGCATTCAAGCCTTCACGTTGTTTTTTTGTTTGCTTTTTTCCTCGTTGCTTTTGTTATTTTTAAACAATGCATTGCCGTTTCTTGTAGCTACTCCTTTTAAACCCACCCACCCCGTCTCGCAACGTGCCCTCAATCTTTTTTTTTTTTTTTGCTTTTGCTAAGTTATTTCTTTAGACATTTTTCGTTTTGTTTTCCTTATCATTACTTTTCTGGTTTTTTTTGTTTTTCAGATGAATGGGGGGGGGGGGGGGGGGGGGGGGGGGGGGGGGGGGGGGGGCGGGGTTACTGATAGTCATGATTCTAGAAAGCACACATGCTCAAATATATTAAGTGTAACATCATCGACATGAATGATAAAGAACCAACCAAATCTTGAGAGCCCCCCTCCCCTCTCCCCAGTCTGTGTGTGAGTGTGTGTGTGTGTGTGTGTGTGTGTGTGTGTGTGTGTGTGTGTGTGTGTGTGTGTCTCTCTCTCTCTCTCTCTCTCTCTCTCTCTCTCTATGTGTGCGTGCATGTGTGCACGCGCACGGGCGCACCTGCTTGTGCATATGGGTGTGTGGGGGGGGGGGGGGCTTAACCTGACGAGACAAAATAAGGCAATGTAACACACTACGAAGAACTCAAACGTGCACGGGTTTAGAGACAGTTTCTCTCATTCTCAGATCCAAGAAGAGGCAATGGGGAAAGGGAAAGGGAAAGGGGAGGGGGGGGGGGGGGGGGGGCCAAAAAGAGCGTAAAGAGACGAAGAGACAGAGGAAGACAAAGGTTCTCATTCAATGATCAGCGTAACAATAAAGCTTTGCTGACTGAGCCTCGGGTCTTCCTGACATCTATGTGCACAATCCTCTTGCCTGTCTGGGTTCTATCACATACATTCTCTGACGGGATTAGTATTGTCTGGGCTACATATAAGGGTGAGAGGATGGGACAGGAAAGCTTAAAGGCTGTTTTCAAGTGCTATTCTCTCTCTCTCTCTCTCTCTCTCTCTCTCTCTCTCTCTCTGACATCAACACCACCATCACAATCACCCCCAACACGACCACTGCCACCACCACCTCTGTGGACCCGTTCCATCACCTTCACTTGAAAAAGGCACGTGAGTGCACGTGCACACACACACACACACATACACACACACACGCGCGCGCGCGCGCGCGCGCGCGCGCGCACATGTACACACAAAACACACGCGAAACACACACACACACACACACACACACACACACACACACACACACACACATATGTACCCACAAACACACGCGAACACATGCGCGCGCGCGCACACACACACACACACACACACACACACACACACACACACATGCACACACACACACACACACACACACACACACACACAGAGTATTACTGGTAAAGGTGGTGGGAAAGTGTCGGGGGAGGTGGTGGCAGGGTGGCCTTATTAGCTCATCACACACCTCAGTCAGTTGGCGGTGAAAAAAAGTTCACAACGGCGGCGTTCAGGACAAAGAGGCGCCCGCGGCAGTGTGTCGTGTCAACACGCTCTCGGCGCCTGTCGCTGATGAAGGCAATTCCCATTGATTCATGACTTCTGGTGGTGGCGGGCGAAAGTGATCCGTCGTCCTAACGCCACCGGAAGCTAACCTGTACCATCGTTTTGTTCTGCCAGCCTCCCTTTTCAGGCTCTGTGTTACAGAGAAACTGTTACAGAGAAATACAGGGCAATAGAGACAGCATGGGACGAGACAGGGAGGTGAGGTAGGAAGAGAGGAGGCGGGGGGGGGGGGGGTATTGGTTGACGATCGTCTTCTTCTTTGTCATCACAGCCAAAAATTTGAGGTTCACCATTTAGGAAATTTAATCCCCCACATTCAGATAATCATACTCTGTCTTTTGGGATTGATTAAGAATTAAAAAAGGGTGTAAACAGCTGCTACAGGGCATTGGTTGGCATTGCAGACTCACAGGCTGGGAGGCTGTGGGTTTGATTCCTATCAGAGGCATTCGTTTGAGGGAATTTTCAGCCCCAGCAAGCTCCTACTCACAGCTGTATGTGCTACAAGCTCAGCTCGGTGGACCTCTGAGAGTGTCGCTCAAATTTCCTAACACTGCAGGTGCTTTTACTTGGGGGGGGGGGGGGGGGGGGTGAGGGGGGTTGGAGGGGGCTGATAGGTGCCAGGATGTGTTATATGATGGAGTGTGGAGAAACTGTCCTGTCATGTAGTATCTGACTAGCATGGAACGTTATGACATCATCTTCAACTATCCTCCTCCTCACTGATCATCATCTAAACATGGCATCGTCTTCACTATCCTCCTCACAGATCATCATTTAAACATGGCATCGTCTTCACTATCCTCCTCACTGATCATCATTTAAACATGGCATCGTCTTCACTATCCTCCTCACTAATCATCATTTAAACATGGCATCGTCTTCACTATCCTCCTCACAGATCATCATTTAAACATGGCATCGTCTTCACTATCCTCCTCACTGATCATCATCTAAACATGGCATCGTCTTCACTATCCTCCTCACAGATCATCATTTAAACATGGCATCGTCTTCACTATCCTCCTCACTGATCATCATTTAAACATGGCATCGTCTTCACTATCCTCCTCACTGATCATCATTTAAACATGGCATCGTCTTCACTATCCTCCTCACAGATCATCATTTAAACATGGCATCGTCTTCACTATCCTCCTCACAGATCATCATTTAAACATGGCATCGTCTTCACTATCCTCGTCCTCACTGATCATCATTTTAAACATGGCATCGTCTTCACTATCCTCCTCACAGATCATCATTTAAACATGGCATCGTCTTCACTATCCTCGTCCTCACTGATCATCATTTAAACATGACATCGTCTTCACTATCCTTTCCCTCACTGATCATCATTTAAACATAGCATTGTCTTCACTATTCTCCTCACTGATCATCATTTAAACATAGCATTGTCTTCACTATTCTCCTCACTGATCATCATTTAAACATAGCATTGTCTTCACTATTCTCCTCACTGATCATCATTTAAAAAAAACACTCTCAACATCTGTGGCTTTCCTGCATGCCCTCCTGTTATGGACAGCATGGAAGTTGAATAGCAAAAACAACAACAATGTAAATATGCACACACACACACACACACACACACACACACACACACACATGAAAATGCGGACATGTTAGCAATCAACAATCCACGCACGCACGCACGCACACGCACACACACACACACTGACAGGTGACGGGAAAGCTAACATCCCCAGATAACAGGTCAAGGACCATCCATCCTAGAAGAAAACGCTGTGTGTTGATAACGCAAAGGCACAGCTGCAGCATGCAGGTCCTGTGGTAAACTCTAACTTACTCTAGTGAACTCGGACTCACAACCTGCAGCTATTGTGAACTCTGCTGCAGTGAACTCGAACTCACGAGGCATTCAACCAGCAGCTCCTTTTATTGCTTCAATTGACTGATGAAGGCTGGTTGTGGCCCAGCCGAAATATTTCAGTAAGTGTGAACGTATTAGACTCTGAGTATAGATAATCTTTTCTACTTATGAATCCAGAGTCTGGGAATTTTTATGGCAGAACACACCTGATGCACTTGGGAGAGTGATCACAATCCCTCATTAGAGCCTTTATCAAAACATGCAACTGATCCACCTGGGAGAGAATGATCACAATCCCTTATTACAGCCTCTATCAAAACATGCAACTGATCCACCTGGGAGAGAGTGATTAAAAAATCCCTCATTAGAGACTCGGTCAAAACATGCAACTGGTGCACTAGAACAGCGACTGTCATGATGTGAAATGACAACACAAGAACAGTAGTAACCAGAATTCTTCATTCCTGTCATTTTTATAGCATATACAATTACTTCACAGAATATGATCAGAATCTCCCTGTTCAGTTTACTGTCATGTCTGAGATTCCTGCAGAGGAATTTCAATGTAAACTCATTCACCCATTGAAGTTATTTTTCTGAGCATGAAACTAAGAGCATAAGATCAGTGCGATCAGTCTCCGTTAGAATTATTGTCACAACATACAACTGCTGTGTAGGAATATTATGATCGGAATCTCCATTAATGCCATTGCTGTAATATGTGATCACAGCATATAAAGAGACTGATTTGCATTACATATTATCTGCAACCACGTCCTATAAACGCCTTGTTTTGAAAGCCATAGACCGAGTTTAGTGTGGTTACAATCAGATGATCTTCGACACAGCGAGACTCAAAGAGCTGCGATCTTATGTGAAATTTTCGTTGATGATGGTGGTGGTGGTGCCTATTTTATGTCTTTGTGTTGTTGCGTTTTTTTTTTCTCTCTCTTATCTTCAGTGCCATTCATTCTGGTTCCCTGTCCACAGCTACAGCCTGACTTCTCCCGCCACAACAGTTTTTCCCTTTATCAGATTGTTGAAACAGTGCTCTCTGTCTGTCTGTCTGTCTGTCTGTCTGTCTGTCTCTCTCTCTCTCTCTCTCTCTCTCTCTCTCTCTCTCTCTCTCTCTCCCTCTCCTTTATTCCTCAATTATATCTATACGGTTCACAACTGATGAGATTTGTTATGGTATGCGAACGTGTTTTAACACCACTATTAAGGCAGCCACATCCTCTGTTCTGAGATCATGTCTAAACACACACCTGTGTCCCTGCGTTCTATTTTTCTGTGTCACCCATTCTACCAGCTCACGATGACCAGCTCTTCTCTAATAGTCGGAATGGTATTCAGCATACGCGCGAGATTTTGTAAGTTTACGTTCAGCCACAGAACCCCAGTTGAAAATCTCATATGAAGAAACAGGAGGAAAACAGCAAGATGTACGGATGTTAACTAAAAAAAAAAATATATATATATATATATATCTTCCAATCTGATAATCTCGATGGGGAATCAAATCCTGCACCTTGGGGAAAAGAACCTTACAACCTACCCACAGGGCCAACCAATAAGAACGGGTCATGCAGACCAAGAGACAAGAGTTGGGCAAAGATCCCCATTCAGATGTACAAATCAGCATAAGCGTCTGACTGGGGTTGAGCCTTAGATCCTCATCATGTCTATATACTACGATCCCCTTGCCTGTCTGGGTTCCATCACTTACATTCTCTGATCTGTCCGCTGTTGTCTGGGCCACACTTAGGGGATGGGGACAAAGGAAGAAGAAAAAAGCTTCAGTAATTTTTCTTTGTACACACACACACACACACACACACACACACACACACATTATTATATACATACATATATATATATATACACACACATATACATACATACATACATACATAGAGAGAGAGAGAGAGAGAGAGAGAGAGAGAGAGAGAGAGAGAGAGAGAGAGAGAGAGAGAGATTCTAAAACGCCTAATAAAATTCTTTAAGTGCTCAACCCCTTGGGGAGCAACATCTGTTAAAAATAAGATGATAAAAGGAAGTTTTAAAATCGACAGATCTGTTTCGAGCCAGCGCTCTCGTCAGGATGGTTTTGGGGCGCCTACTGCCGGTGTTATATGGCCTGATGTCACTGTTTGCACGTGCGGATTGGCTGCACGTGTTGTTCGGTTTTTTGGGGGTTGTTTACAGTTCAGGGTGCGTTTGCTGACAATGATTTCCATTGTGCCTGCAGTTTACTTTACTATTTCTACTTTAGTATTTAGGGTTGCTAAGTATGGTTTGCATAGTATTAACATTTTTCTGTTGAACATAGGTTGCATCTTTTTGAAATGTTATTGTATGGTGATGCCCTTTTTATGATTTTCCAGGATATGTTCTAGTTTATTTTTTTGTCTTTTAAGTCTCCAAATATATTTGCTCAGTTCTGTTTAGTTTTTTGTATTTTCCTTTGTTGAATGACTGTTTATGGTTTGCGTATCTGGTTTTGAAGTGATTTTCAGTGATCCCTATGTATGTTTCTTTTTCATTTTCTGATGTCACAGTGGCTTGGTATACAATGTTGTTATAGAGGCATTTGTTGCTTAAGGGACACTGTTCTTTTTTAGCACAATTGCAGGATATATATACCATCATCAAACCACACCACCGTCACCAGCACCATCCTGACACTACCACTTTTTACAACAACTACTTAAGACCACTATCATTGTCTTCATGGCGCGCGCGCACACACACACACACACACACACACACACACAAAGCGCGTATTACTTGGAAGGGAGACGGCGATTTAACGTGGAGGAAAGGGGTGGACTCTGGGAGGGGGGGGGGGGGGGGGGGGGGGGGGGGCGGGGGGGCTCTGTGTCTGGGCAGAGGCATGAGGGAGAACTGGTTGG
>JADBJO010000912.1:7500-17500 GCA_016801955.1 Conus betulinus | reverse complement strand
GACCGGAAAGATGAGAACTCTGAAAGGAAATGGAGGACCCGGGACTGAGACGTAATGGAGGAACTGAAAGAAAATCTGAAGTGAGGTGAGGAGACTCGAACACCGAATGACAATTAATGGCGGCTGGAATAGCTCAGCTGGTAGAGCGCCGGACTCGTAATTTTGGTGACCCTGGGGTTGCGGGTTCGAATCTCCGCCGGGCCGTTTCGGTAAAGGGGAATTTTTCCTGGGAGTTAACATCGGTTCTGACTCTGTTTCCCAAACAGTCCTTCGAATGAGACTATAAACTGTTGATCCGTGTGCGAACGCGCGTAAAACATCCTGTACACACGTCAAATCCCATCGCCAACTTTCGGAAGAGAAGGCCAGTTTGGCCGTTGGTATGGAAGCCACAGTACACACTGCATGCACCCTGCGTGAGAAATTGAAAGAAAGATGGAAATAAGGAAACTGGGTCAACAATACTGACTGAATGAAACGGAAAACGACTGAATAAAGCATCGGCAGGCAGCTCTTAAGTCGACACTACTCTGGTAGGCAGCCCGTTGCGTACACGAGAGTGTGGATTGTCAGCACCTAAAACCTTTGGCAGGGCGCTTCATAACTGCTATGTTGTTATTACTATTACTATTATAGTTATTATTATTATAATTATCATTATTATCATTATTATTATCATTATCATCATTATCATTAACATTGTCATTATAATCAACATCATCATTATCATTATTATTCTCACTATTATCATCATTATTATCATGGTACTTTTTGTTCCCCTGGTGAGTCAGTGCCATACCCATCCTTCCCACCCAGCTCAACTCTTAGTGTCTGGGCAAGGTAAGACATCCTTTCGTACATGTGTGTTCTCTGTGTCTGAGGACCGTCTGCATGTATGCTGGGTGAGTGGGTATCGCAGTCAGCCCTCGTTTGTACTGATATGCGTGTAACTCTTAACACACGGCACTTGTGTTACCTTGCTTGTTTGACATTAGTGTAAGAACTGTGTCATTTTCCGCTGGATATAACCACCATTACGTGGTCTCCGTGGTCGGCTTGTCTATTTCAAAAAAATGACATGACTTGGCTCCAAACAACTCCAGTTCCAGACAGCGGCATCCTCTCTTGTCGCCTGGTGGTGCTATGTATTGTTACAGGAACCCAGGAACAGACCTCAGTCAGCCTCCATTCGGTCCCTAAAACACTGTTTTATGACGAGTCTACTGAAGCACAACAGCCCAAGAAATGTGAGAACGCAGCAGACAAAGCAGTCTCAGACAGACTGGACCGAACCTTGTGTTCGAGAAACTACCGCTGCCCAGAACATGCAGAGGAAGAACGCCTACAAGGTGATTTGTTTGTCTTCGTCTCTGTTGGGGCGCAGAATGTCACCCCGGGACAAAATGTAACCCAGATGGCATATTGTGTCAACAGTGTGGTACAAAATGTCCCCCTGACATTGTGGTATAAAATATCATCCCGACACCGTGGTACCAGATGTCACCCCGGTACAAAGTCATAACCAGATGGTTTATTGTACCAACGCTGCGGTACAAAATATCACCCTGACGCTATGATACAAAATATCACCGCAGTACAAATTCATAACCAGATGGCATATTGTACCAACACTGGGGTACCAACTGTCACCCTGACAATGTGGTACAAAATGTCACTCCCGACGTTGCTACGCAAAATGTCACCCGGAACAGCCTGTCACACAGGGTGACGTTCTGTGCGGGTATTTATATATTCATTCATGTCTTTTGTGGAACACATTGTCGCTAAGTGGGAATGCATAGTCAGTCAGTCCTAGATCGGGTCTAGCTGGTCACTTGTGTCACGTGATCAAGATGTAAAATGTGAAGCAGGGAAACTGAGAACGCTTCAAATGACAACGAGCATATTTGGATTTAACATCGTAACAACAACACACAAAAATCAGATCAACAAAATATACGGCTAAAAGTATTGCAAGGTTAACAAAAGGCTCGTATACCGTACACACCACACGTCCCAGAATGTAACATGGACACAGGCCAACAACGAGGATCTGATGCAATATCGTACTAGATCATCATCATCATCATCATCATCATCATCGTTGTCGTCGTCGTCGTCGTCGTCGTCGTCATTCTTTGAGCATCAGATTAAAAGTCAAGTATGTCGAAATCTAAACCTACTTTCTTACATCACCACCGCCGCCGCCACCACCCATCACCATCAGAACACATCACAGCCTTTGCCGAAACTAGCACCATCATTGGCAATGCCACGTAAGCATTGGTGGTCATCATGATCTTCTGACTTCGCATTGTACACTATATCACGAAACAAAAACGACTGGTGTGATCCGGATCATAAATCATACATTCATGAATTGCGACAGTTTTTCCCACAGTGAACATACGCAGGTGATGTGGGAGGCGTTTACTACCGCAAGTTCAGCATGAAATATCATCCAGGGCGACTTTCTGTACCGGGGTGACATTTTGCTCCCGTGTGACATTTAGTACCGCAATAGTTTTGTGTGTGGTGTGTTTCTGGTGTTTGGCTGTTGTAGTCAGGGCTGGCTAACAGTGTCATAAATACAGACAGTGGTGTTCGCTCTATGTGGGCTCCTTACTGACAGTCATGTATTGTGTTGTGAGAAGACGGTTTGTTTTTCGTTTTTTTTTTTTTCTTTTTTTCTTTTTTTTTTTTTTTTTTTTTTCTCTGTGGAGAAGTATAATCGACTTGGCCCAGTGCCCGAAACATAGGGAAGAAATCTCTCTCTCTCTCTCTCTCTCTCTCTCTCTCTCTCTCTCTCTCTCTCTCTCTCTCTCTGAAAGTGAAACGCTTGGTCGCTCGCTCAAACGCTCGTTCATTCTCTGTGCGAATGTGCGCACCTGCGTGCGTGCGTGCGTGTGTGTATGTATGTGTGTGTGTGTGTGTGTGTGTGTGTGTGTGTGTGTGTGTGTGTGTGTGTGTGTGTGTGTCTGTCTGTCTGTCTGTCTGTCTGTCTGTCTGTGCGTACGTGCGTGCGTGCGTGCGTGTGTGTGTGTGTGTGTGTGTGTGTGTGTGTGTGTGTGTGTGTGTGTGTGTGTGTGTGTGTGTGAAGAGAGACAGACAGACAGAGAGACAGACAGAACAATAATAGAATAAATACCTTTTTATTTTTTTTCACACGATTCTGTGTTACAATTTCTGTCAACCCTTCTCCCCCTCTCCACTTCCCCCCCCCCCCCCCCCCTCCCCGGCACTCACTCTTCCCCCACCCCATTCCCCACCTCACCCAATCCCCAAATATTCACATCACGGCACCGAGCATTCCTGAAACAAACTGTGGGCCAGATTTCTTCTAACGGCCTATACATCAAGTTGCTTTGTTTTGATTATTTTTTATTTGTTAATTATACCTTTTAGGCATTCAGGACGGCAGGTGTTTGTTTTTACGCACTACGTTGGTTTTTGATCACACGGAAAATGTATTCAAAAAGTGAGCATAAAAGCTATATTTTGAATGACTGAGACTTCACTCATCGTTCAAGCCATCAGCTCCCACTGGAGCAAAGACCATCAACAACAATCCGCCAGCACGCCCTGTCCTGGGCTGCCCTTTCCAGTTCTCTCCAGGTGTATCCCGCTCTCTTCCTGTCTGCATCCCAAGTCTCTCCTCCATATATATATATATGTGTGTGTGTGTGTGTGTGTGTGTGTGTATTGTTAAGTTCTTTGTTTGGATGTTTATACATATATATATATATATATCTCTCTTAAGGAGAAAGAAGAAGAAGAAAAGATGCACAAACTTCGAGAGAGTCTCAGTCTGAATGATATAATGATCAGTGCCACCAGAACGTTTCCATCGGTTGAGAGCACAAATAGAAACAGTCATCCCTTAAGCGCATTATTGTCCCACACGACCAAAATAAATACACAGAAAAATGAATGTTCATGAATGTATGCCGCTACACAAAGGCAAATGGTAAAGGGGACAAAATAAGAGGTAGGGAGGGAGCCATAGACGGACAGAGATAGAGAGAGAAGAAGAAGAAGAAGATGATGATGATGATGATGATGATGATGATGATGATGATGAGAAGGAGGTGGAGAAAGAGGAGGAAAAGGAGGAGGAAGATGAGAGCAACATGAAGGAGGAGAGAAGAAGAAAAAGAAGAAGAGGAAAGGAGGAAGAGGAGAAGGAGGGGGAGAAGCAGGAGAGCAGGAGAGCAACAAGAGGGAGGAGGAGGAGCAAAACAAGAAAGAAAGAAAGAAGAACAGCAAACAGGAAAAAGATGGAGGAGGAGGAGGAAAGAGAGAGGAACAAGAACAAGGGGAAGAACCTTAAGAACAAGGGGAGGAAGAAGACAAAGAAAGGAAAGAGGTCTGAGGACTTCACTGTCCGCTGCCTCGTGAAGCATGGCTTCTTCAGACATGACCTGAGGGCTCGCTGGTCTCCCTGTCAGATAACCATCTCACAAGATACACCCCCCCCCCCCCCCCCCCCCCCCCCCCCCCCCCCCCCACCCCCACCAGCACACAATCAAGCACTCATCAATTCATCGCCTCGTCAGATCTGTCGTTCGGAAAAACCTTGCGGACCACCATAATAGGCTTGCAATCGTCAGAAATGGCCACACAAGAAGTCGTTATAGATCGGATGATCACCTCGTCAGTCGCCTCGGGAAAGGTGTCAGGCCTGTTTGAAGCGGCCATTATGGCTTGCCCTGAAGATCTTTCGCCGCCGAGACAGTCATCGCATTTCAACGGTCCTGACCAGGGGCCGGGTATCGGGTCAACCACGTCCACAGGAATAGTCCCTAAATGACGCTGGCCCTTGGCTTTAATCGGCTCGTCATTATCGTAAGTGCGCGGGCTGTTTGTGCTGCTGCATGTATATGAGAAGGGAAGGGGGTACAAACGTTGGGAAATGCGTGTAATGTGTTCAATTTAGGTGAGTATATGGGATCGTTAACGTTGTAGCTCGACGTCCGGTTTGTTGCAAATATGTCCAGCTCTTACACTCATTATGGAAGTGGTCTGTAATTGTCGACTTATCATATTGGTGGCCTCGTCACAGGCCTGTGATATATGCCTGTACTCTCAACCAAGCACCTTACAGTCACGCTCTTCCATCCTCTAAAAAGACAGGAATGTCACTGATTTGTGGCCCTAGAAAGATCCGTTTCTGCAACAGGTTTTCAATATCCTCAACTCTGCCCGGCCTTGGGAACACATGGAAAGCAACATTTAATTCAGACAATATGCCTGTCTTGGAACAAGGGGACTAGGTTTTCCAAACCGCATTGAGTTGTCACTACATACAGGAATAGATGAGGAGGCGCTATTGGTACTTGGCGCTATTAATAGCTGCTGGGCCCTGTCGGTATTGGACGCTATTAATAAGTACTGGGCCCTGCTGGTACTGTACGCTGTTAATAGGAGCTGGGCTCTGTTGGTACTTTACGCTATTTGTAGGTGCTAGGCCCGTTTGGTACTGGGCGCCATTAATAGGTGCTGGGCCATGTTGGGTACTGGTCGCTATTGGCAATGGACCTGATGGTACCGGCTTCTATTGCTACTGGGCACTAGGCCTTTTTTTTTTTTTTTTTTTTTTTTTTTTTTTTTTTTTTTTTTGGCTGTCCCAACCTCTGCACCACCTCAGAGGCAGTGCACCCACGCCGCTCATTCCGACACCCTGTCCACTGGGGCACTAGGCCTTTATAGAACTGGGCATTCCCTTTCTCTGAATATTCCATGCTAAAGTTCACATACAGGTTTAAATTCACGTAAGGTTAATGTTCCATGGTCTTCGTGTGTCTGATCACGGTATAATGGTAGGCGGAGCCCATTTCTTTCCTTTTGCCACCTTTAATCTTCTCTGCCCCTAATCAGGTACCCGTTTACTGCTGGGTGGAGGGAGAGGGTTTTCAACAAATCGGACCACACAGTTGATTCGAACTCATGAACGACAACTCTCCAGTTCAGTTCAGTGGTTTATTTAACGTCTTTTCATCGCCAGATGATATCAGACACTTATATATATATATATATATATATATATATATATATATACTTTTTTTAACAAAAAAAAAAACACCCTCCACACTTAACTCCACGTTAGTACTTTCAAACCCACATCTGATGTATGCATATTTACATAAGTAAAATACCCTAGTGGTACACAAAATTGTTGATATTTACAAAAAATTTTGCAACCTGTGACTGCGAAATAACCATGGCAATTTCAGCAACATATAAACCATGTAAGTCAGTACTGACATTATCAAAGTTATTCATCTCAATGCCTTTCTCCCTGATACAGTGAGGTCAACACTGAGCATTCAAACAAAATATGATGTACAAAAATGTTTCCTCTGCAGACACAAGTATTACCATGTGAATCTTTAGTGTTCGAAGTATTCAGCCTGAATTTATGAATTAATCTTACAATGGGCCTTGGGCACGATGGTAAAGTAGCCATTTTTTGACTCTCCAGGCAAGCGCTCGAACCATCATCTGACTACATTATCTGATGAAAGACCAGGAAAAAGGGAAATATACACCATGTGTTTGTAATTACACTGACAACGTGCTATACCTTGTCATTAACAGGTCCATTTCTATCAGCATTCTTTGGATCCTGGTCTCCAAGGAACTAACTGCATGATAAAAAAAAAAGGGTGCGTTTCCTGTTTGTTTAGTCTTAAGAGAATACTTTCTTCGTGCATCTAATTTTTTGTTCTTTCCGCGATATTTAATCATGGATTTATCTGTCAATCCTGCACACTGCAGCCTCATGGCTTAGACAGATGTGGTGTTGCGTGTATGGATTTGCCTGCATGAAGTGATGCGTCCTTCAGTAAACCGCAACGTCGTTTTCTTCCATTCTTACTTTTTTCTATACCCCTTTCTGTTTCATGTGGTGGTGGCAGCGGCGGTGGCGGTGGTGGTGTGTGTGTGTGTGTGTGTGCGTGCGTGCGCGCTATTAAAAATTATTCGATAGCTAAACCAGAGCCAGTTACTCTAATTTGCTAAAATACAACACTGTGGAAACAATTGCCATAACAGCGTCCGGAATTCCCCTGGTTTTATTCAGACAGGACAAAGGTTCCTACGCATGATGAACTAAATCTTGCCATTGTACAATTTCTCGCTTGCATGGCATGCGTCCCATCGGCACGAAGACCGACATACGTCAGACACGTCAATGACGGGTTTTTCTGTGTGAGCCGTGTGGCACGTGATAAACGCCGAGCACAAAGCGTCGTCATCCGGACTGCGCACAATCCCACTAATGAGGCTACCCACAATGCCCAGCTAACGTTACCACACACGACCGCCGGCCATCCACAAGGTCCATTACCCCAGGTGTCATGCGTATCTGCTCACATTGAACAGATGGCTAGTTGTCAATGGTTTTTTTTTTTTTCCTAAACAATACAGTCTTGATTTGTCCTGTCCCATCCTAGAAGATCGCAAATCTAGTAGTTAGGGTGTCACGCTGACAGGGCCACAGCGGAAGACCGGACAGACTGTTATGCTCAGAGGAAATAATACTGAGCTATTCTCCCATTCATTAATTTCTTCGGTTCGGATTACAATATACTGATCACCGCTGCCTCCCCCCCCCCCTCCTCCCCTCCCCCTTCATCCTTCAACACCCTTCTACATTCACCCTTCGGCTACGTGCATAGTGGACCCGGACCCGGTCGTGCAAAGCACGGCTGTGTTCCACCCGGTTGCACGACCGGCAAAATCCCGGTTCTAATCACACAGGTCGGGCCGGGTACATTATGCACAACTTTGGCCGTCGCCAGTAAGTTGGAAAAGAGATGAACCAGAGCAGGGTTTTCTTTCCTGGACGGGCGGCGCACGGCCGTGTAAAACACGGCTGGGGTCCGGCTCCACTATGCACACACCCTTCCTTCCCCTCCCCTCCCTCCTCTCTCTCTCTCTCTCTCACACACACACACACACACACACATACACACACACACATGCTATGTTCCTCCTACCCTCTCCTACCAGTGCTGCTCAACAGTTTTGGGGGGGGACAGTTTATTTTATCTACTTAATGTCAATAATCTAAAAACGTAAACGAGAACTTAACCGCCTTGGAGTTTACGTAGAATTCAACTTCATGTTGTTTACTGGTACATACACAATTGGTAATGTACACAGACTCAGTGATTGCCATACTTCACAACCTTAAAATTGTATCTCAAGCAACAATTAGATGACAATCCCTTTAAGAAAAAAAAAAGTCTCACAAAATAGGCATATATTTTTAAGAGAGAAAAAAAATCAAATAACACTATTTCAGTAAATCATGCTAAAGTTAAAGGAGAGAGGTTACTTTCCAAAGGGTGGCAATATACAGATTTTTTTCAGAGGGAAAAAAGAACACACAATAAAACTATGTCAGTGTCTCAATAAATCATCTTAAACTTAAAGGAGGAAAATTACTTTCCAATGGGTGAGCATTTAGGCTATATTCCAGTAAATAACGAGAAGTGGAATTCCATGCTAACCTGAATTCATCAGTAACTTACTTTTATTACAATCCTTTCTTTGATGAGTTCTTCAAATGTGGACAAGTTGTCCTCATCATCGCTAAGTTTTTACAGTTTACGCATTCAATCATCAAAATCAAAGTCAATCAACTTGTGCATTTTCGCTCGTAGTTCACCATCCAATTCGGAATTTCAAATTTTCTTCATACGATCCATCTATTTTTTCTTTTCCTTTTTTTCTCAGGATGAGTGTGCCCAGCTCATAGTTTCTGCTTTTTTCCCCTTTCTTTTTTTTTCTTTTCTTTTCACCTTTTTTTTGTGTGTGTCGTCTTCTACCTTAGGAACCCCCTCCATTCAGTCTTCCTTTCAACAGTGCAAAATTTGGTCCTGTGTTTCTCTCTCTCCACTCTGCTTCAAGAATGCTGACTAACATCAAAAGACTGTGAGGCAATTATTGGATCCTGCAGAGACAGTAACCTTGAAGGCAAACACTGTCCCTCCTGCCTGACTACCTGGACTGGGAGTTGAACTCCGCGCCTTGAAACAGGAGTCCGTCGTCCTAACCCCTGGGCCTACCATGCCACCACCATGAGAGCTGTGTATGAGACAGCAAGTATTCGAAAGAGAACAACATGCAAAGCATGTAACCGTACTCCCAGTTTGATGGTAAAAATTTTGTATGCAAGAGAAAAGGAAAATAAAAATGTTGCTCTCCCCGGTGGGGAATATAACTCAGGTCTCCCGCGTGACAGGCGGGGATACTAACCACTATACTACCGAGGAGCTGACATAGTTTGGTTACACATATATTATGAACCGTTATTGCAAGAAGGGAGATAATTTCCAGTTAGTGGAAGAAAAAACTCGACAGCGCGGTGGTTATTTCCCTTATCAGACTTGATTTTTTTTTTTATTATCATTTATAGCAGTTAGTAACAGCTATTCTGGTAAAATAAAACGTCGGGCATCATCCCTGACCCATAATGAACAAAATTACAAATTTTCAGAAAGATCGGCCCAGAAGTTTTGTCTGGGGCGAGTAGAACACATTTTGACCACGGACAGACAGACAGACAGACAGACAGACACAGACAGCATTTCTTCGTTTCCATTGTAAAGTACTCCCTGTTCTATAAGAACTGGAAGTACAAAAAGGAGCTAAACACACTACGGCTAATGAAACACACAGACACAAAGAGAGACAGACAGACAGACACAGAAAGACAGACCGACAGAGAGAACGAGGGTACCGGGGTGGGAATCAGGTAAGTGTAAATCAAATCACTGTCATTATGGAAGTGAAGTGAACTATCTGTAAACAACATTGAATCATGTTTCATTCTTAACTGGTGCACAGTCAATATATCCATCGACACCACAGACTTTTCTGGTCAGCTGAATCTAGGAAACACATATGAGCCTACAGATAGGCTACTAAACTACAAATTGCATCCTTGTTCAGTTTCATTCTTTCTCCTTGCATCTTAATAACATTAGGTGTC
>JADBJO010000912.1:2500-5000 GCA_016801955.1 Conus betulinus | reverse complement strand
ATGTCACGCTGAGCCAGAGGATGCAGAGTGGCACGCGGAAGCATTCACCGGCGACCATCTGCATGCAGATGAAATTGGCGCCATTTTCCTCGCGGCACGCGCTCCCCGCGAGTTGCCGTTCCTCATTACCTTCCACTGCTCTCCCTTGCCTCCTTTCTCCTCACGATTTGATGGATTGGTGCAGGGAGGTAGAGGGCGATGGTGGGGGGTGGGGGGGAAGAGATGGAGGGAGGTGGGAGGGACAGGGAGGCACAATGGGAAGACGAGGAGAGAGGTGGCCTTGGGAGGAGGGAAAGGGGAACATCCTATTTCAAAAAAAAAAAAAAAAAAAAAAAAAAACTGGAGAGTTGTGAAGGTAGAATAAAAAGACGTATGTGAGATGAAGTATGGCACTACGCTAGTTTCTTTTCTTTTCTTTTCTTTTCTTTCTTTCTTTCTTTTCTTTACAGAAAAAAGCATGTCTTTCTTTTGGTCAGAAAAGATAAAGTCTACGCGCGCGTCAGGGGGGGGGGGGGGGGGGGGGGGGGGGGGGGGGGGGGGGGGGGGGGGGGGGGGTGCTTAGTGAGTGGTGTGATTTTCCCTGATGTCAAAACTGATAGACATCAAAGTTGGGCCATGTACACATCCCTGAGGAAGATCACAAGTACACGTAGCACACAGGTACGTCGATTTCTAGAGCATCGTGCGATGGACAATTCATTCGTTCGTTTAATCTTGTTTGAAATACTGGCTTTTTGCGCACAGATAGCAAAAAATGAGAATAAAAAACAGTTCTGAAAAGCTAATTTGTTCCAAACATTTTTTTTTTCAGAATCATTTTCAAAAGTCGCAATTGCATACATCGCCAGGATCGGCTCCATTCATGAGAATTTAAAAAAAAAAAAAAAAAAAAAAAAAAAAAAAAACCACCAAAAAATCACGTGTGTTCCAAACTGGCGCAAACGTTAAATCATGGGATATCAAAACTGACATGTCATACAAAACAACAACAAAAAATGTTTGGTTTGGTTTGTCCGTTTTCTCACCTTGCGAACATTCTGAGCCATTTGAACGTACCCCTTCTTGATTTACCGTCTTTCAACGTTACAAGTGACGACAGCTGTATACATGTAATGTGGTAACAGACAGCAGCCTCTCATGAATATTCCAGTGAGATGTTTCAGGCTGAGGGTGAAGCAATCTCCCCCTTCCTTTGACTTACTGGGCGTGCCCATAAGCACAGCGGAGCTGCGTTATCTGTGATCTGGCCCCATAAATATGGCGGCAAACCAACCCACAAACAACCCACAAACAAGACCATGAAGAAAAGAGAGAGAGAAAAAAAAAAAACCTTTGACCTTGACCTCATTGCCTTATGCACAGCACTGGGTCAGGAGGATGGGAACTCTCATGGTTTCATAATCCAAGTAGAGAAAGTGACAGATCATGTGTCATGGAGGGGCGGGGTGGTGGGGGGGGGGGGGGGGGACGATAAAAGCAGTGCACTATTAAAACAGATTTTTTTTTTCTAGCGACACAGACTCGACCGCACGCAGTGACGCCTCCTTTAAAAACAGTCAACGGAAAACTGACACTGTATTGAAGATTACAGCCGATTTTAAACGGAAAGGCTACGATATTTCAAGTTTTTCTTCCCTCTATCTCTATTTTACATATGTGCACAACAAAGTCGATGTTATCACCCCGTGAATGTCCATGTGCATGCGTGCGTGCACGCGTGCGTGCGTGCGTGCGTGCGTGCTTGCGTGCGCGCGCGCGCGCGCGCGCGTGTGTGTGTGTGTGTGTGTGTGTGTGTGCGCGCGCGCGCGCGCGCGCGTCTGTTGTAAGCTTTACCGATGCCTTTTTCTCAGCACTTGAATTAACAAAGCAGAACACAGCATGCTGATAAATATTAATAAGTCCATTTGAGCCAATTCTTGCGCGAAATTTCCACCGATATTACCAATTTCGTCTCACTGACCTTTTCTAAGAAACTGAAATCATACACCGGTAAAAAAAAAATGTGTGTTAAATGATATTTTACGCAAACATTACCACCATTGTTTACATACCATCAAGATGACAATTTGATGCTATTTGTACCGAGCAACGGATTAACTGTAGACCTGATTAAATCTTTATGAATACAGAATACAGTTTTCTTCCGCAAATGGATACGTCTTGCCAAGTACAGCAATAAAAGTATGGTGAATCCATCAAACAAAGTGACATCCAACCAGCTTTATTTACATTTACAATAAAACTTCTCGGATTGTGTCAATAGATCGTCAATCTGCCTTTGAAACAGAAAAGAAACACGCTTTAATAATGCAGATAGAAGGGGAGGGGGGGGGGGGGGGCCGCGGGGGACGGGGTAAGTCTCAACTGAAACAAGCGTCATCATTCATGACGTGCGAGATGACGACGAACATGAAACAAGTCTGGGCAAAACACCTGTACATGACGTCACGCCCGTGAGGTACAGGCGGCTTGTTTTCAACTTCGACTCGCACTCAGGGTA
>JADBJO010000911.1:530000-532013 GCA_016801955.1 Conus betulinus | reverse complement strand
TATACTTTTTTTTCAATTTTGAGATCATTGTCTCATACGTCAACACACACCATACACACACACGCGCGCGCGCGCTTACAAACATAAACACATGTGCACACATACAGACCACGCGTGCGCCGCGTACAAATACCACAGACAAAAACACACACACACACAAACACACACACACACCACACACTCACACTCACACACCACACACACACCAACCACCACCTAAATATACACACAGACACAGACCCTTACACACACACACACACACACACCCGACTGGCGTGCGCGTTCGATCATCGTGCTCATACTTGGTTGCCGACCTGTTCGTTAAGGTTGAACACACAACGTTAAAAACGGCAACAACTTTGCGCAATGTTCCACTGTAACATCTTCTCCCCGTTGACATGATTGTCACGCCGCTCAAACGTCCGGCACCCACTAGACAGCCACACTGGCGTTCGTCCAGTCGCAATCCCCGTACAGCAGTTCATAGGAAGCCATTAGTACCGTTGTGGTCGCGAGACACAACCCACCAGAGGAGACCCTGTGCCACCGCCCAACCGTTTTGCTGTGGTTCCTGTTGTGATCCAACACACGCAGGTCACTGCCCTACCAATTGAGACAACATCAAACTAGAGGCAGTGACCATCACCCTCCGGAGAGTGTTTACTAGGTCAGTCCAGTGACAGCCCACGTGAATTTTGCCACGCGCTTGACGTGCACTTGCCTGCGTGCATGGACGTTGAGAGGAAACGAAAACTGAGGTCACTACATGAGCGATGTACGAAGGACCACAGAACTTAAGACCTTCTGTTTGATGACCCGACCATGTGATGGAGATTGATGTTGAAGACGATGCGGTATGTGCCGTTCGGGTCAGGGGACACATGCCAGGGCCGTACTCGACGCTTCCTCTCGTTACGTAACCTCGACGTCAGCCAGGCCCGAGCAATACAGACACCTGCATTGCTAGTAAGAGACACTATCAAAGACGAATCCAGTAAATGAAGCTGGACTGTGTGGTTCCAGTCTTCCTTTAAGCCCATAGCCAAACTCCTCTCAGGGTAGGGACCGATCTGGACGGACAAATTCCTCTAATTAATGCCTACGATGGGACTCGAACCCACGACATCTCCCTGCGAGCCTGTGGCGATAACATTGCACCACGGCAGCTGGTGAGTGCGGCAAAGAGTTGTCAGAGGCTTGTTCCGGGTGTGTACAATGACAGTTGAAACCTGGCTCTCCAGGTGTGTACAACGACAGTGAAACCTGGCTCTCCAGGTGTGTACAACGACAGTGAAACCTGGCTCTCCAGGTGTGTACAACGACAGTGAAACCTGGCTCTCCAGGTGCGTACAACGACAGTGAAACCTGGCCTCTCCAGGTGTGTACAACGACAGTGAAACCTGGCTCTCCAGGTGTGTACAACGACAGTGAAACCTGGCTCTCCAGGTGCGTACAACGACAGTGAAACCTGGCTCTCCAGGTGTGTACAACGGCAGTGAAACCTGTACAACACAGTGAAAACCTGGCTCTCTAGGTCGTTACAGGCAGGGACGGATTGGGCGACGCAGACGAGAAGGATGTTATTTATGGTGTCTCGTGTTTGTCAAATGTGTGTGTGTGTGTGTGTGTGTGTGTGTGTGTGTTGTGTGTGTGTGTGTGTGTTTCTCTGTGTGTGTGTGTGTGTGTGTGTGTGTGTGTGTGTGTGTTTTCTGTGTGTGTGTGTTGTGTGTGTGTGTGTGTGTGTGTGGTGTGGTGTGTTGTGTGTGTGAATGCAAGCGAACTGCATGTACTAATCGAAGGACAGACAGCAGAACAACAGAAAGATCATCAATGCAAAGCTGCTGTTTAATCCTACAAGATTTCAAACGGCGGGTCTGCTTCTCGCTAACGTAATAACCCCCACACCCCCCTCCTCCCCCCCCCCTTCCCTTCGGGGTCTCTACTCCTCTCTGTCCACCTCCCCCCCCCCCCCCCCCCCCATGACACACACACACACACACACATCGCCCTCCA
>JADBJO010000911.1:520000-525000 GCA_016801955.1 Conus betulinus | reverse complement strand
ATAAGCATACCATTTTTCAATTTGAATTTCAAACCAAAGTTATGAAGAAAAAAATTTGTACATGCAAATACAAAAACAAAGACCCCACATCCCCACTCACTCACACGCTGCCCCCCTTTCCCTTCCTCCCCCCCCCCCCCCCCCCCCCCTTTCCCCTTTCAGGCTCCACAGATGTCTTTTTCACTAATGCCTACCCTTTCAGGTTTTATAGATTTCTATTCACTTATCATTAATCTCTTGCATTTTTCATCTAAATCATTTTACCATAGCATTTATCTCTTTTAGAGATAGTTTAAAATATTTGTGGATGGACAATATTCATGCTTGTTCTCTTTGTGTGACACAGTGAAATTAACTGATCGAAAAATATGTTAAGTGAGAGATTTGCTTGTTGTATGAAAGATTGCTCTTGAGGAAAAAGGATGTGCAACTGCAGCACACTTTCAAAGAATAAAACCCTTGTACGAATGCAACACATTGCAACGAGTACAAAAACCACATCAACCGATAATGCTGAGAACTATTAGCTATTATATCAGTCAGTCAGTCAGTCATTCCCCTAACCGCTGGGGTCGTTGGGAGGGGGGGGGGGGGGTCGTGATGAGGCAGCCGCCGTTTCTCGCCAGGCTCTTCTGTTGGTGGCTGTCGTGAGGAGATCTGGCATGGTCAATTTGGTCCAGTCCTTTATATTTTCGGACCAGCTCTTTCTCTGCCCGTCCTCGTCTGCTCCCTCCTTCAACGGTACCTTGAAGGATGGTTCTGGAGAGGGTGTTGTGACGAATGACGTGGCCAGACCATGCCATCTTCCGTCGGTTGCCAGAAGTGGTTCGTGGGGCCCCAACTAGGTTGGTGACCAGGTTCCGCACATAATCATTGGTCTTGTGTTCTTTGTAGGAGATGCGGAGTAGTTTCCTCAGGCACCTGGTCTCAAACGCCTGGATTCTTCTTTCTGTTTCGCCATCAGTGTCCATGACTCGCAACCATATAACAGGATGGAGACCATTAGTGACTTGTAGAGCGATTATAGATACTATTCAAAAGTAAGGAAATTTTGACATATGTAACAATCGATTAGTTGAGAAGTGTTTAAAAAAAAATGATAATCTCTGGATGAACAGATCTACAACCCATCAGGCAGGTTACCGTTTGGCACGTGCAGCCCTACAGCTCTGAAAGGTCAAAACAGTGGGGGGCAGGGGGGAGGGGGGCGAAGGGGGGAGGGGGGGGAGAGATGCGAACGGCAGCTGACAACAACTTAGTCTTTAATCCACAGAACGTGTTGTGGTGGGTGACCTGTGCGATCTAACAAACAACACATGATGGTCAGATGAAATGAAGAGACACGGCATTGAGGGCAGGGGTGGGTGGTGGGGATGGGGGGGGGGGGAGAGAAAGGAGTGGGAGAGGGGATTATAACGGGTAAGAGAGAGCGAAGGGAGTGTGTGTGTGTGTGTGTGTGGGGGGGGGGGGGGGGGGGGATCACAATACGTGGTAGGTGGAACTGACAACACCATTGACAATCCCAATGAAGTTCATAGTTTTGAGTTACTCACTGTTCCCTTGTTGCTGTTGTTGTTTGTTTGTTTGTTTGAGCTGGTTAATTTCTGCTTTAACTTCCACCCTACTCCTCTCTCTCCCTCCCCGTTTTATCGCCTTTTTTGAATTGACATATTTACATGTCTAAGTCCAAGAATAGATGACAGTTCATTGCCGCAAACAGCAATAAGAACTACGAATAGATGACAGCTCATTGCTGTCAAACAGTAATAAGAACTACGAATAGATGACAGTTCATCGCTGTCAAACAGCAGTAAGAACTAAGAATAGATGACAGTTCATTGCTGCAAACACACTTGCAATCTCACTGCCAAAAATTTGTGCTGTTCGTCTCAGGCGCCATTTACGGGGCAACCCTTTCCAAAGGTGGCAATAATTTTGATGCTGAAAAGAAACTTTAACTTCAGCATCAAAATCATGAGTCACTTATAATTACGTCTCCCATATCCTAGATTAGAATGCGTAAATCGTCTTAATCACTTGGAGAAAATAGTCTTTTAAAGAGAGGAAACGGAGGAGGTTTGGGTGGTGTGTGTGTGGGGGGGGGGGGGGGGGGGGGGGGGGGGCGTTCTGACACGTCCAGGCACATGGCAGAGCAACAACAGTAGGAATAAACAAAAACACAGTCCTGGTCTGGGGTTCTTTTTATAAATCAGAGATCGTGCTCGTGGTTTGTTTCTCTTTTCCCTGTTTCCAGTGTTTGAGGGAAAGAGTGGTCAGGATCATTTAATTAAAAGTATAATAGAAGATTCCTTTCTTTTTTCTTCCTTGAAAAATTTGTGAACGAAAGATCAGACACGGAAAAATAATGCGGAATTTGCATTTTTCATTTCAAACTCTACAGGCCATTGTCCCGATACACCAAGATTAATCTTGACCTATCTGAGCAGTTACAGGTGACAGCTGGCGAGGCTCTGTGTGTGTGTGTGTGTGTGTGTGTGTGTGTGTGTGTGTGGAGAGAGAGAGAGAGAGGAGAGAGAGAGGAGAGAGAGGAGAGAGAGAGAGAGAGAGAGAAGGGCCTGTCTCATTGCTTCAATGTCACCACCGGAACTGCTCCACAATAAATCTTAAATAAATGTCAGCGAACCGCCCAGAGAAACGTGGACAAACGAGTCACAAGACAAACCACAACGCGTTTCGACCTCTTAGGTCTTCTTCAGGTGCAACAAACATGAAACAAATAACGAAAATGCACTTAGCTTTGATCGCTTCTGTGTTCAGCGCAAGAAAGACGTTGAAGGCGTTCATGTGCATGTGTGTGTAGAGGGGGGGGGGGGGGAGAGAGGGGGGCTGACTATGGGTGTGGGGTGGACATGGGTGAGGAGGAGAGGGGTAGAGTGTGAGTGCGCGCGCGCGCGCGTGTGTGTGTGTGTGTGTGTGTGTGTGTGTGTGTGTGTGTGTGTGTGTGAAAAAGGGAAATATACAAGTGTGCAGTGTTATTTTACAGTAAAGCACTTTGAGATTTTGGAAAGGTCTATATGAATATTCTCTTACAATCATAAGAATAATTCTCATCATTATTAATGTTATAATCATTACTATCGTTGTTGTTATAATTATATTGTTGTTATTATCATTATTTATAATAACGTTATCATTGTTGTTGTTGTTATCAATTTTATCATAATTACAATTATTGTCATCATTGTCATATTGTTGTTGAAACTGATCATCGACCCTAGATTAAATACAACGTTAATTTGTAGAAACAAATGATGATAGAAATGAACATTTGACTTAGTGTCAACAAATAATACGAGTTCCTAGAGATACAGGCGCCCGCTTTTACGGCTTCATCTGACATGTTTATACCACGTTTTGCGCTAATTCTGCATGCAGCCCATCCAGCCATCTTGACCAGTGTGGCAGCCATCTTGACCAGTGTGGGGGCCATCTTGACCAGTGTGGCAGCCATCTTGACCAGTGTGGGGCCATCATGACCAATGTGGTGGCCATCATGGACCAGTGTGGGGCCATCATGACCAGTGTGGCGGCCATCATGACCAGTGTGGCAGCCATCTTGACCAGTGTGGGGCCATCTTGACCAGTGTGGGGCCATCATGACCAGTGTGTGGCAGCATCTTGACCAGTGTGGGGCCATCTTGACCAGTGTGGCGGCCATCATGACCAGTGTGGCAGCCATCTTGACCAGTGTGTGGCCATCATGACGAGTGTGTTGGCCATCATGACCAGTGTGGCAGCCATCATGACCAGTGTGGCGGCCATCATGACCAGTGTGGGGCCATCATGACCAGTGTGGGGCCATCATGACCAGTGTGGGGCCATCATGACCAGTGTGGCGGCCATCATGACCAGTGTGGGCCATCTTGACCAGTGTGGCGGCCATCATGACCAGTGTGGCAGCCATCATGACCAGTGTGTGGCCATCTTGACCAGTGTGACGGCCATCTTGACCAGTGTGACGGCCATCTTGACCAGTGTGGGGGCCATCTTGACCAGTGTGGCGGCCATCTTGACCAGTGTGGCGGCCATCTTGACCAGTGTGGGGGCCATCATGACCAGTGTGGCAGCCATCTTGACCAGTGTGGCAGCCATCTTGATCAGTGTGGGGCCATCATGACAGTGTGGCGGCCATCTTGACCAGTGTGGCAGCTTCACAAGACTTCAGTTCCGTCAGCTGTCATCTCTGACCAGGTTTCTCAACTTTCCTCACGCCAAGGTTAACTGCCTGAGCCTGCCCTTGACCGATTTTCCCATATTCATGACCTTTGCTGATTTAGATGTCAACAAGACCATAACTATCTTTTCCTCCACTAAAAAAAGATGATCAAGATCGTCGTGTGATAGGGATGCAGCCAATTGCCTTTTTTTTTCTTTTAAGCCAAAGAGGTCATCTCCAAACGCCTGCCGTAAAACTTGCCAGACATAAAGAGGGCACTTTCGGCTAATTGTGTTATTAAAGCCATATGAAAACAAGCCCCTCCTCCTCCTCCCCCCCCCCCCCCCCCATCAATGCTCCCTCATGGCCTACCCCCATCTCCCCCCCCCCCAACCCTAACCCTAACCCTCCCCCGGCGTCTCATCCCTTCGATATCCCTTGCCTCCCGTCTTCACTCTACACCTTTTGGTTGCCTAACGACTACGCTGACGTAAGCACGGGACAAAATTCTATTTTGCCGACATATTTCATGCATTAAACTCTACATATCCTAACTGATGATTTTGTTCTGTTTCTTTTCTTTTTTCCCCCCACCATTGTTATTTCAATTTCAATTTCAAACTTTCAGTTAATAGTTTTCATTCCGAACGCTGGGTCAAACTCAGACAAGGCGTCGCGCAAGGTGTGTCTTAGGCCCTGTTCTTTTCATGCAATACACTGCAACCTGCCAACATCATCTGTCATCATGTGAGTCATCATTCCTACGTAGAAGACAACCAACTTCACAAAAGTGACACTCCTGGAAATTTTGTCTTTTTTTTCA
>JADBJO010000911.1:512500-515000 GCA_016801955.1 Conus betulinus | reverse complement strand
ATGACTGCTCCCTGGCAAACGCCGTTGTGGACTGGCCATTGGATGTGTGACACGACAGAACCTCCACGGGGAGCGTTTCCAGGGGGGGTGGGGGGGGGGGCACCAGCCCATAATTTAAGACTACAAACAGAGAGCCCACCGGCGTAAAACCCCACCGTCGTCAAGCAACTGCTGTGCGCATCCCGTTATCCACTAAAAAACACATAAAGCAGTAAAATTCTTGATAATAAATAAAAAGTTCCATGAGAGAGGGGGTGTCTTGCGGCAGGGATTGGATGGGGGCAGGGGGGGGGTGGGGCAGAGAGGTTCTGGCATGCAACCCATCCATGGTGGCATATTGAGAAGAAAAAAAACAAACAAACAAACAAACAAAAAAAAAAAAAACCCAAGAACTGGTCGTGTAGCTCTGACCTGGAACTAAAAGACGGTTTGTTACAAAACGAAGAGCTTGGTGCTGAAGGCCAGCGCCCCTTGTTTACCACGTCTAGTCGTTCAAGAACGGCAAGGTTTCATCATTATTAACAGGGCTAGATAGACAGCGCGGGCTAATTGTGTTCGTGCGTGCGTGCTGCTGCTGCTGCTGCTGTGGTCACACACCACTGTTTGCAGTTGGCAACAAATCACTTAAATCCACGCAACCATTTTAAAGCCAAGCATTAATCTGAGCCAGCATTTCATATCAAACTGAATTGACAATTGACAAAAAAAAAAAACAAAAATAAACAGTCATCAATTTCTGTTCTGCTGGGGGATTTCCACCGATGACGTTCTTCACCATCTTCAAATACATGACCTGCCCCTCGGCTCCTCTCACAGTTCAAGCATCTGCTCTCTCCCATCAGCCTATCTTTGCGCCAAGTGGTGTCCCCAAATTAGTCCCATTCTGGACCATTTCATCTGCCTGGCTTTGCCCTTGATGGCCGTGCGAAAGAAAAAAACTAGGAGAATCAGCTTTCAGACGCAAGAGCAATTCTCAGAACGTCCTGATTGTGCCAGTCTATAAATACTCGACTCCTTAAGCTAGACCTAGGCGCATTAATTTTGGGGTGTGTAGCCTGTTGTTATCGCAGCGTGGTGGGTGGTGAGGGTGGTAGTGGTTATTGTGGTGGTTGTCCTCGTACTGTTTATGTCGCTGGTGTCTTTTCTAAGTAATGTCACTGTTTAACAGCAAGAGAAGATTGATGGATGGTGTGATGGAAGCGTGTCTGTCTGTTTGTCTGTCTGTCTGTCTGTCTGTCTGTCTGTGTAGATGCAGGTATGTAGGCACGCTTGTATGTACGTATGAAGGCATGCATGTATTTGCTGAAGACAGTTGATACCACCCTACATTTGATATCACATAATACACACACACGCATGCACGCACGGACGGACGCCCGTACACACGGACATACAGACGTACACGCACGCGCGCGCACGCACACACACACACACACACACACACACACACACACACACACACACACACACACACACACAGAGGCGCGCGCACGCACACACACACACACACACACACACACACACACACACAGGCGGGCGCGAGCACACACACACACACACACACACGCACGCACGCACGCGCACACACACACACACACACACACACACACACACACACACACACATATCACGCAAGCACGCTCTGCTCTACGCTCTCTCTCTCTCTCTCTCTCTCTCTCTCTCTCTCTCTCTGAAATAGCTTCATTGTCTGTTACCAGTAAGACGTACTTTGGACAGCTCAGCTGAATTCATTCGTCTTCTGGTCAAGAAGATCTGTCATCATGCCTGATGGCAGCCTGCCATGCTCTGCTGAAAGTGGGCTGAATTCTGCGCGCAAATCAATGACCCTCTAGTTGTGACCCTCTGGCTGTGACCCTCTAGTTGTGAACCTCTAGTTGTGACCCTCTAGTTGTGATTCTCTAGTTGTGACCCTGACCCTCTGGCTGTGACCCTCTAGTTGTGTGACCCTCTGGCTGTGACCCTCTAGTTGTGACCCTCTGGCTGTGACCTCTCTAGTTCTGTTGTGACCCTCTAGTTGTGATTCTCTAGTTGTGACCCTCTAGTTGTGACCCTCTAGTTTGTGACTCTCTAGTTGTGCAAAGTCGAAGCAGAGGCAATCAAACAATTGTTTTGTTTTGTTTTTTTATGCTGATCGATGAGAATGAGGGAAGATATGAACATGATGCTATGGTTTTCCATTCCAGTCTGAGATTGTATATAACAGGGCTGTATTCTACACTTACTTCCATAATATACCCGGGCGTCAAACCAGGCCCGAGAGATACAGACACATGCAGTGTTGGTCAGGAAATGTGAGCAAGAGACGCATCCATTCAGTAGATGAAATTCAACTGTGTGGTCCAAGTCTTCCCAGATGAGCCCACAGCAAACTCAACTCAGGGTCAGAAAACCTGTTGGGACAGAAAAAATCCTGCAAGGCTCTGATGGGAATCGAAACCACGACCAAATCGACAAGAGCCAGAGTGACGTGGACCAACAT
>JADBJO010000911.1:502500-505000 GCA_016801955.1 Conus betulinus | reverse complement strand
GTGAGAAATTCATATACCAGACACGCAGAGGCGCAACTTCACTGACCCCTCAGGACTGCCTGTAGTCAAGAACAGAGGAAGACAAAGGACGAGAGGGAAGGCCTAGTGGTAACTCCTTGACCTCCAGTCTCTGTCACTGTTCATTCCCAGAAAAGTGAGTTGGAACTCTGTTTTACATTTTTGAATCTATGTATTGATTTTATGTATGCTGTGTGTGTTAACATTGTAACTTTGTACAAATGCTTAGCAACATTTATCAACTGATGAATGATTATTCTGTGTAGTAGTTTGCTTGCCATCATAGGGCAAAGCTCTCTCCCAGTGGTTTTGATTCTTTGTTAACAATCTGACCACTGTTCTTTGTGTGCACCCTGACTTTTGTCAGTATGCAACTGTCTGTTAAGATAATAATTCATGATTAATTTTGATCAGGAAAACAGTATGCCTGTGCTAGGTAAAAAAACTGCTACTCTGATTTATAAATACTGGTGATTATTGGAATGATTTGTAGTGTGTGACTTTAAGTCTACACCCACATGTGTACTTGGACTAAGTAAGCCCAAGTCAGTGATTTAATTCATAAGAAACATGAAGAGTTGTTTGACTACAACTGTGTAACATTGTATTACTGTCTCTCCTACCCTTTTGTAAGCTTAACTTAGCCTTTAAACAAAAGTGGAGATTAATAGTTATAGCAGAAACTCTACCATAGAGAAAAAAACTTTGCTGGCTGAGTCTCACACCCCTCTGAAAGAAAGAGGAAAAGGGTAAATGTGTGCACTCGACAAACCAGCCATCAGATTCTCATCTACAGATCAAGTTCTCTTTATCGCAGAACTGGGATCCTGGTCACGCTACACATTGCGGTTGAACCAGAAGCTGGGACTTCGCCAGAAACAGACCCGGGGAACGCCAGACACCATGGCTTCAATGTAAACCGGGGCGACACCAGACAACCAATCTCTACACCAGTGGGGCAGTCACCAGCCACAGGAGAGATCAACTATTCTCTCCGAAGCAAAGCTAAGTTTGCTTACCACCTGGACTCAAACCCATCAGACCCTTACCCTCACTTTATGATGAAACAGTGAGAACCTGTCTATGAGTACCACTCTGGCTACAGCACTGGGTGTTAGCAAGCGGATTGGATGTATAATAACCATATACATTCAGTGTAACTTAGACAGAACCCCTGTATGCCAACTTAAGCTTGCTGCACAGAGTGCAAGCGAGTAAAGTAGGAGTGAGGAAGGGCCCCTCATTGTGGTAGTCCAATGAGAACTGAAACCCAGTCTATGGAAGTGACATGCCATTTCTTATCTATGTGTAAGTAATAAAAGTTGATGTGTGAAAGTGCACTTAACTTGTGTCAGTTCCCTGTTGTTCAATCAATGTTGAATGTTTGAACTTCTCTCTTCAATTCTGTCTCTCGGAGCTATAGGTACTTGTAATTAAGAGTACAGGCCTAAGGAAAATTATCTCAGAGCCATTCTTCCGTATTTTTATCAATACCCGGAACAAATAAAAATTTCTTTGATGACTAGTACCGGAAAGTTGCTCCTTCCACCACTAGTAAGAGAGAGGGTGTAGGTGAAATGTTAAGATAATTCTCATCGAGAAATGATTCTAAGTCCTTCCCCTAGAGGACCCACCTACCACTCATATCCATCTCGTCACAGTGTGTGTGTGTGTGTGTGTGTGTGTGTGTGTGTGTGTGTGTGTGTGTGTGTGTGTTATTGTTTTTTTTTCCCTCACATACTTTTTTTTTCCCTCTCGCATACTTTGTTTTTCTTTTCTTTCTTTTTTTTTTTTTTTTTTTTTTGCTGTCCCAACTTCTGTGCCACCTCAGAGGCATTGCACCCAGCTGTTTATTCCGACACCCCCATCCACAGTCACAGCCTGGTCAGTGCCACCACAGCACCGGCACCGGCAATCCACAGGGACCAGTCAATGTCAAGTGGTCTAGAGGCAACCCACCGGAGGAGACACTGTACTACTGCCGAGTCACTTTGGTGGTGTTCAGTGGCGCCTGTTTTGATCCAACATACGCAGGACACCACCTACTAAACCCTTGACGACAATAACTGCTTTGTCACGGAGCCGGCATGAGTGAGCTCTCCCTCTGGAGGGCGCCACCACGTCCGTCTACAACGACAGCCCCCTTGGACTCGCCGATACCGGTGACCTCGACGGAACTAGACCAAGGCCACAGACGTGGAGAGGACATCGAAACTGAGGTCACCATGAGAGCAGGGCATGAAGGGCCACAGAATTTGAGGCTTTTTTTTTTATACTGATCTATGAGAATGAGGATGACAAAGATGATGCTACGGATTTTTCATTCTGCTCTGAGACTGCATGACAGTGCTGTACTCTACACTTCCTTTCATATAATATCCTGGCGTCAACCAGGCCCGAAAGATACAGACACCTGCAGTGTTGGTCAGGAAATTCGATGCTGCCCTTTCTGCGCCATCCCCATCAACTGCTACTGCTACTT
>JADBJO010000911.1:487500-490000 GCA_016801955.1 Conus betulinus | reverse complement strand
GGGCAGTGACCGCTTGTGACCCGTTGAGAAGGTTGGAGTGGGACACACACCTTGATTGACGACTGTCAGCTCTGCCCCGTGTGTCTGTGAGCTGCACCAGGGCCAGGTACCCGTCCTCCCAACTGTCGCCTGTAACTGGTCCTGCGGGTGGAGGTGGGGTGGGGGTGGGGTTGGCCTATAGCTTTTTATTTTTGAGAAATTCGAAATTTCGCGGGTTTTTTCCATACAAATTATCATAATTAATTGTCACAAAAAAGATTTTTCTACAATGTTTTTTTTCCCCATCAACCGATCCTGACCTCTCTTTCCCTATTACCTTGGAAAAAAAAAATAAGGGGGCGAAAATAATAATGATAATGATAATTGTAATCGATGAATACAATCTAGGGACATGGAGAGGTCTGTGTTTGTACCGCCCCGTTGTGTGTGTGTGACTGGACGTGTCAGACGTGACACCGCGTCCTTCCCTGTGCCACGGGAGGATTTCCCTTTGGACAGCCCCTTCCACTGTCCGGCCAGCTGACCCGGCCAACTGGCCACACGCCGCAATTAGGATTTTGCTCTAAATCGCTGTGTATAATCCATGCAAGCGTTTTGAGGCCTACCATAGAACAGAGCCAGTCATTCAATGTCAAACTGATAATGGATCAAAAGAACAACTCCCCTCCAATTATTTCCCTTGTTTTTTGGAAAGATTTAAATCTGTCAAATCTCATACAGTCTTTAAATACATGACCTTCCCTTAGTTGACGTCACATTTCAGACCCTTGCACTCACCCGTGAGCCTATCTTTGCATTAGCTGGAAGTCCTCAACTAGTCCCATTCTTTTGATTTTAATCCGTCCGCTTGGAACCACCTGGCTTGTCCCTTGATGGCCAGAGGAAAGAAAATGAGCAGAATCAACGACCAGACACAATAAACATTCTCAAAACAATCTAATTGCGCCAGTCTACAAATACTGGACTCCTTAAGTGGCCAGAGGAAAGAAAATGAGCAGAATCAACGACCAGACACAAATAAACATTCTCCAAACAATCTAACTGCGCCAGTCTACAAATACTGGACTCCTTAAGCAACGCCATGGCGCATCAATTTTTGGCGTTGCGGCGCTTCAGTGAGGCCTTCAGTGTGTCTTTGGAGCGCTTCTCTCGTCCTCCGCGGCAGCGCTTGCCCTTCCAGCAGCTTGCCATAGAGCAGTCTCCTTAGGAGACGGTGATCATCCACACGGTGCACATGTCCTGCCCACCTGAGTTGAAAGCGGACTAGCATTACATGAATGCTTTCCATATGGGCCTTCTGAAGCACCTCTGCTGTGTCTGGCACTCTGTCCTGTCATTTGCTGTGCAGTAAGGGCCTGAGGCATCGCACGTGGAGAGAGTTCAGCTGCCTGGCATGTCGACTGTAGATACACACTTTGAGCTTGGTCTGCAGCTTACTCCTCGTGTGGCTACGGTAGGCACATGACAGGACGAGAAACAAACATGTGTCTGCTGATTTCACTGAGCCTGTCTGGCGAAGAAAGTTGACATTTGGTTGCGGTGCGAGTCGATCCTACCTCATCTGCCTTCGACTCAAGGTGTTGTTTTAGGCACCACCTGCTCCCAGAAAGCTGCAAAGGATGTGGGATTGGCAACTGCTGGAATTGTTCTCTAATGCCATCACAAAGCCGTCAGAGCGCATCAGAGAGAGAGAGAGGGAGAGGAGGAAGGAGGAGAAGAGAGAGAGAGAGAGAAAAGGGGGAAGAGAGAGAGAGAGAGAGAGAAAGAGAGAGAGAGAGAGAGAGAGAGAGAGAGAGGAGAGAGAGAGAAGGGAGGGAGAGAGGGGAGAAAAAGAGAGAAAAGACAGAGATGGAACAGAACAGAACAGAACAGAATTTTATTCAGTAAGGCCAAAGCCCCATTGGAAGAGGTGTGAACATTAATGATTAATGTAACAAGACAAATTTACATGATAGCGTCAATTCATCATCTGCTTCAAAACTAAATCAAAGACCACAAGGTTACGTTTCACCAATTTACAGAGGAAATAAAGAGAAAATCAAAAGAACAACATTACACTAGTTTGTGCACGATATCATGCACTGAAACTGCCTTCGAGGGACAAGCAAATTTCATATTTCAAGACAGAATAATTTCTCTTCTCTTGAAGGCTCTATAAATATATATATATATAGCAAAGTTTCTAACGGTCTGTTCGTTTCGTGATGCTAGAAGTAAAGTTAATCTGAAGTCACTGGGACCGTTATAATATTTTGGGATTGATTAAACTGTGTCTTAAATCACCAAACACAGGGCAAAAAAAAAAAAAAAAATGAATCTCATCGTCAGTAGCAGATCTACACAACGGACATTTTGTTCCACGTCCATCATTTCTTTTATATCTTGAACTATGCACTGACAAATTGGACATTCCAAGCCTAAATCTTGTTAGAATATATCGAACAAATCTTCTACTCCTCCCTCCCTCCCCCCCTCTCCCCCGCCTCTCCCATCGGCCCCT
>JADBJO010000911.1:475000-477500 GCA_016801955.1 Conus betulinus | reverse complement strand
GTATGCACCCGCGAGCGCGCCCTCTGGATTGAATCACGTGATCGCCAGTGAATGGTGGACTGCTGTTTGGGTGTGGGGGCAACATCTCATGTTATCGTCGCTGTCGCCTGGCGCTCATCGCTGTCATCATGCCGCTGTTTGGCAAAAAGCACGATTCGGATAAGAAACATAAGGATGGAGACGTGCGCAAGAGATATGAATTTAAAGATACGTTGGGAACGTAAGTATAGTTTTAAATAATTCAATTTGATTTTGCCCAGTTGTGCTCGTGGAGGGAGCGAGCGACTGAGCTTTCACATTCATTTTCTGTTTCATGTGTGTCGCTGTTAGCTCGATCTCTCCTACAATGAAAATGGAGAAGATCGTTGACATTTTTCTGGTGGAATTTTTGTATTCGAATTTTGATCAAATTGTGCTGTAGTCTCGGTTATATTTGTCAGTTTATGATTGATCCTGGACAACAATAATCTTGAGCTGCGAGCGTAGCAGACGATTATCCTCCGCAAAAAAAAAGTCGTCTGCGATGTTCCCGTAGTCGTTCTGTTTCAGGAAGTCGCACTTTCAAGATTGTTAATAAACCCCGCATGGTCGATGTTACAACACTCGGAAACGTAAAATTACTAGATTTTGCCAGTTAAAACCCAAAGGCATAGAGAGCAAACATACCGTAACGCTTTATATAATTGGGAAATCTTCAATCGCACATTAGGCGATAAGTCGGTAAGGTTTGCAGTTAGTAATAGTAGGCATACATTAGGATTCACTGTTATTAGCATACACGGTTGCGTTTTCCCCATACATTTTCAGACCATTGGCCGATCGCTCATTCTGAACACCCACAGATGTTTATAGCTTTGTTAGACTATGATGTAAACAAGAAATTCATAACCAGACGTTAAGAGGCAAATGAAACTGAACTGTTGAAAAAAAAATAATGTATCAGCAGCATGTTAGTGTAATTCTATAATTCTAAAAAATGTTATGTACTAAGAATAGTAAAACTAATTAAGTCTGAATAACAAACATAGGAAAGCAGTCTTTGAGGAGATGAGCCAACCAGCCGAATTTGAATATATACATGTCTGAAAGTAAAATGTAGATATCTAGTGGATAGGAAGGGGTGGGGGGGGGGGGGGGGGGGGTCTCTGTCTTAAATCAGCTGTTGGTGTCATCTCCCTGTATCAATGGTGATAAAAGGTATAATTTCTTTGTATGATTGTGTTGAAATATGTTGTTGCAGAGGCTAATTTTAAAGACAGTGTATGAGTCCCTGAGTCTTCTGTGTGTGTGTGTGTGTGTGTGTGTGTGTGTGTGTGTGTGTGTTGTTTGTTTGTTTGCTTGCTTATATAATATATGCAAGCTTATGTACATTCATGCATTTAAAGACAAGTGTGTGTGTATGGGGCGGGTTACAGTATAGTTTTAAATGATACTTGATCATCCACAAAAAAAAAAAAGAAGAAAGAAAAAAAAAGGGGGGGGGGAGGCAGTGGTTTGTATGGTACGAATGGTTTGTATGGAGTGATGTATTAATCCATCCACCTTGTTTTGACCCATTCTTCGTGCTGGTGGCAACCACCGTTAGCCGTCATTATTTTATTCCGACAGGTGTCATGCTATTTTTATGCCATCATGGTAGAGAGTGTGATTGAGTAGTCCAGACGGCAAAAACAAGAGAGAAAGACAAAGGCACTGTATCCATAAGCCTGGCAATTATGAAGTGAGGTTGGGGACTCTGGAGATGATGTCTGTAATTTTTTTTCAAAGGAAAAATTAAGCAACAACCATGCATGCCATGAGCTTGCTGTCCATCTACTGACCTAGGCTTCTCTCCATACGTAGTGTGGTTGTTCCTTAAATATGAAGACAAGATGATGAATGCAATTAGGTGATCATTGATAGTGTGTATTCCACATGTACTTATTGTGATTAATGTGAATTGTGACTGAAATATCCCCTCTAGCGAAGAATTGCAGTTTCTGTTTTCTGAATTGAAGTTGAATAGTACAATAAAAAGAAACCTGTACTTTGCAGAAGTAATATAACCATCTGCCATCATAGTATTCTGTACTTTTGTAATTTTATTCAAGTTTATCAATTATATTTAGTACATTTCCATGACTAACATAATGTCAATAGATCAGTATTTTAAAGGATGACATGCTTAAATGTGCTATTTCAATTTGTGCGTAGCTCTGTTTTTAACTGGCTTGCATTGCTGATGTGGCCTGTTTGGTGGGCAGGGCCAAAAGCAACATGACTTGATGTTATTTGGCTGCATATATATATTGTGCATAAGATCACAGTTTACATTCACTTTCTAAAACTCCAGTTTCAGTTTCTTTGTGTACTTAGCCCCTAACCCAACCCCCTCCCAAATAGTTGTGTTTAAGGTAAGTGTAATATGGCTCCTAAAAATAGGATAGAAAGGTATGATGAAAGTGTGTGTGTGTGTGTGTGTGTGTGTGTGTGTGTGTGTGTGTGTGTGCGTTGCACGCAT
>JADBJO010000911.1:457500-470000 GCA_016801955.1 Conus betulinus | reverse complement strand
TTGGCTCCAGATTCCTCATTGATACTCTGTCCCACCTTGGTTTCAGTGCTTCATACACAGAAGTACGGAAATTTGAGCTTAATGCTGCACAGTCTTGTGGAGTTGATCTTCCTCTAACCACAGAGAGAAACAACATTCAGTTCATTGCTGATAATGTTGACCACAACTCTGTGACGCTGGTGGAAGAAACACATTCCATGGTATGGGCATGATGGCCACAGTCACTCCAGGCGTCAAAACAAGAAGAAGAAATCCCCAGACAAGAGATCAGCCTGAAAGACATCAAGGCCATTGGACAGATTGGCATTTATTTCTACAGGTATAATCTCTCTCTCTCTCTCTCTCTCTCTCTCTCTCTCTCTCTCTCTCTCTCTCTCATTACATTCTGCTCAATCTCTCTGAACATGGTAGGTACATTTGTGTGTTCATTGCGCGCGCGCGCGCGCGCGTGTGTGTGTGTGTGTGTGGTTTTGTTGTTGTTATGTGTGCATGTCCATGTGTGTGTGAGATGGGGGATATGTGTGTGTATGTGTGTGTGTGTGTGTGTGTGTGTGTGTGTGTGTGCGTGTGTGTGTGTGTGTGGTGTGTGTGTGTGTGTGTGTGTGTGTGTGTGTGTGTGAGAGAGAGAGAGAGAGAGAGAGTTAGATTCTGTTATTTTGTCATCAGGTCTGACTGGAAGGGGTCTTTCAGCTTTGACCTTCAAGGAAATTCCTGCCATCACTTCAAATGATGACACCTTCAACCTTGACCTGTTGTGGAAAATTTCCATGCCACTCAAGTCCCCCTGTCCAGCTTGGAGTGGAGTGATGCAGATGGTACAAGATGGAGAACATCCTGGAAAGTCAAGCTTCACCTTCCTGCCTATGATTGATATGAGCTCCAGTGATGTATCTTGTATCTACTCTACACTGAAGTTTGTATGTTGTCAAGCTCTAAAGAACAGAGTTTCTCCCATTGTAACCTTTGATCAGCCATTATATTACAAGTCACTTGCCATCATCAGCTGTGAAAAAGAAGACAGTGAGTTGAAAAACATCGTCCTCCGTCTTGGTACCTTTCATCTCCAGATGAGTTTCTTGGGCGCCATAGGGCATTTGATGGCAGGATCTGGTCTTCAGGAGATGCTCGAGATTCCCTTTGCACCAAATGCAGTGTGCATATCCTCAATGGAAAGGCTTATTCAAGAGCAGTGCGTGCACATTTGCTCACAGACTCTGCTGCCTCTCAATACCCTATTGACGGCGGACGCTTTTCAACTACCTCAAATTTTGTTTCATCCTGATGAAGAAGAGGCCAAAAAGGAGGAATCAGAAGAGTCTGTGTCAACACATGCATCTCTCACTGAAGTTTTAGGACTACTCACTCCAGAATGGTGAACTTGGTGAGCTTTTAGATGAAGACCTTGGTGATGACACTTTGAACACATTCTTTGAATCTCGGCTGAAGGGCTGCATGCACAAAGACTGCTATTCTGGACAAAAGCTTAAGCTGAAGGGCTGCATGTCTGCTGGAAGAAGATGCTAATCACGAAGTAACAAAAAAAAAAGCTAGAACGGGAAAAGGCCATCATAGCGTGACAAAAAAGAAACATCGTAATTGATGTGGTGTTGGAATCAACCAGTCACAAGAACAACATAAGGAACATCTAGCCAACAAAATACATGACATTCATGCGGGCGAAGGGCAAACCATCTCATCTTGAGAATACTACGTGAACAGAAAGTCTTTGCCTTTGAGATCTGAAAAGCTAGAAAAAGATAAGGAAACATCTAGCCAACAAAAAGCTGCTATCAATTGTCACAATTCTTCAGCAAAGGCCATCACGTCGTGAGAAGAAGTGATCGTTTCTGGGGTGGGAATTTCAACTGACCTTGCCATTGAGCAAATTCTCATGCGCTCTTTGAAAAGCAATGGTGGTCTGACGCGTGGCACGGGAATTGGGGAGGAAGAAAGACTTGTGTGGCTGTTGTGTATGCCTGCATGTGCAGAAATCCATGAGGCAATGCAGTCTGTCACACGTGTTTCATTCTCATCCAGTGAACAACATGCGCAGCACAAAGATGTGGGCAAAGCAAGGCAGGAACGGGACCAGAAGGACATACATCTCATCTTGAAATACCTACGTGACAGAAATCCTTTCTCTGGAGATGCAGCCTTGAGATCTATTTCTAGTGGACGACAAGCTGATATCAATGTCAATGTTGAACAAGCAGAAAACATTGGAAATGAGATTTTGAGCAGCATGGTTGGGAAGAACGTTTCAGAAGTTATTTTCAAAAAGAAAGATCAAGCTGTCACGATGATCATGAAAAGCAAGTCATCCAAAGTGACCGAAGACGTCACCCATGTTGACTCCATGCTGCTGTTCCAAAGACTGGTGAAAGTTGTCGAAAACTCACCGGATCTCCTTGAAGAAGCATTTGCTTTTGAGATGAGCAGCGTTCCAACTGCTCTTTTGATTCAGATGCTCTTCCCAGACAAGCAAACAAAGCTTCACTCTCAAATTACATCTGGACAACAACAAAACAGGTCAATGCTGAACCCCCAAAGGACGTCTGCTATGTGATTGACGGGGGTTTTCTTCTGCATCTTTTGACATGGTCTCGTGGTTCCACCTACAGACAGCTTGCCCCAGAATTACACAGATTTTGTTCTAAGGAATGTTTGGCGGTGGGACTGTTGTTTTCGATGGGTACGTCAATGGACCATCCACAAAGGACGTTGCTCATTTTCGAAGAGCAAGTAGAAGCAGTGTAGCATGCGACATTTCTTTTGATGGCGACATGTTGCTCTGTGAACCTAAAGATCGGTTCCTTGCAAATCCCAATAACAAACAACGGTTCATCAATCTCATGAGTTGCTACATGTCTCAGCATGGAGTGACCACAGTGCATGCAACTGCAGATGCAGACTGTCTTATCGTGCAGACAGCGCTGGACATGGCCAAAAATGGAGACGTTGTTGTCATGGTGAAGACACAGATTTGCTAATCCTCCTACTGTTTCATTTCACTCCAGATCTCTGTTCTGTGTTCTTCACTTCAGCGAGATCTTCCACTGCGAAATCAACATCAAAAATATGGAGCATCAGTGCTACCAAGAATGTGCTTGGCACTGAAATCTGCAGGCAGATCCTGTTTGCACACGCTTTTGGAGGCTGTGATACAACCAGCAGTATCTATTCGATCGGAAAATCCCTGCCTCTCAAAAAAAATGTGATGGAATCGGCATTTTTCCGACAACAAGCGCTTGTGTTTACGGCCACTCCATACGGATGTAAAACAAAATGTTACTGATGCAGGCGAAAAAGCTTTCGTTGACTTGTATGGGGGCAAGCAGAATGATTCGTTGAACAGTCTTCGGTATGTCAAATATATGCAGAAAGTCTCCACTTGCAGTTCATCTTTTCAACCCTGCAAACTCCCACCTACTTCAGCTGCTGCCAAGTTCCATTCAATGAGAACTTACTTTCAGGTGCAAGAATGGATGAACTTGAAACAAGAACAATGTCATTTGAATCCAGGTGACTGGGGATGGGAAATTATACATGGTGTGATGGTTTTCATCCTCACGGACATTGCTGCTGCTCCTGATGAATTGCTCCATGTCATCCATTGCAACTGTAAGACAGAGTGCCAGACAGCAAGGTGTTCATGCCGGCCGGAAACACGGACTTGTGTGCACATCTGGATGTGGGGAGTGTAGAGGAGAAAGTTGTTCCAACGTTGTGAGCAAGATCGTATATGTTGGGGGTGATGATTCATCAGACGATGAAGACATGTGGTAATGTAAGTACATTTGACCTGATTGTTTCAATTGACAATGTTTTTATACACCGTATTTAGTGGCTGTTATTATACAAAGTTTTCAATATAGCCATTCATATGTAGCAAAGGTAATGACATTCAGTACTGACAACACGCGGAATGTGGCTGATGAAGGTTGGGTTTTTTTTGTGTTTTTTTTCCCCCCAGACACATCACGCTGGAAGTCATTTCTCATATGATTTTATTCTTGTCAGAGGATGGCTATGCAGACCCTAACAAAGTTGTTGAAAAGGCAAGAATGAATTAGCAAGACAGCAAAGCGAAAAACAGTTCCGCATACAGGGGCGAAAAGCACATATTATTTTTTCGTTGACGGTTTTGCGTAAAAATGACAATTGTTTTATAAATGCATGAATTGCATCCACCCCACCCCCACCCACCCACCCACCCCCAACGATATTCTTTTCTGTGGTAATGGGTCTCTCAAATGTGAAAAGGACAGTACATTTCAATCACATTTTATGTATTTTCTTGTATTAGAAGCTGTTTAATAACACGGTGTGGAAAGCTAACAGGTACAAGAATTTAACATTTTTTCCAGTTTTTAATTGCGTACCTCTAATACATTAGCCAATTATATTCATATTACACACAAACAATGTTCTCTTAGCATTTTAAGAATAGTTTCAGGCTGATTCGTAGCAAAGAAAAAGAGAGAGAAACGAAGAAAACAAAGCGGAGATGGAAACACCATCAGTTTCAGAACTAGGCAATTCTACAGTACACTCTCAATTTTAAATAGCTGAAAAAAAAAATACTTTGCATGCCCCAATTTTGGTAGACTTTATATAGCATAACTAAGGGATCAATACAGAAGTCAAAACAGGCAAAAGAAGGGTATATATTTTGGTGAAATCTTACTGGACTAGTTCAATACAAACCAGCAGCACCCATCATTGAAATTAAGGATTGTGTTTGCTCAGACCTTGAGCCTGACAGAGTGACAAGTCCTTGCAAGGGCAACAGGCCACACAGTGCTAGTCTTTGATTGATTTTCCTTTCCTCTCCCACACTGGCCCACTGATTTGCAATCTGCGAGTGGGTCCCAGTCAACAGGCCGCTCCTTTGTACTAATTGTAGAGTTGTTTTGACGTGCTAGTTAGTGATTTTTATTGCTATGTGTTGGAAAGGGCTTCTTTTATTTAGCTTTATGTTAAAATGTTTTTTATTGTTACATGTTAGAAGTGCTTTTCATTGCTGTGTGTTATAAAGTGTTTTTATTATTACTTTTTTGTTGGTGGTGTTGGTGTTATTTTTCATTGTGTTTTGTATATTGCATGGTGATTATTTACCATGGAGTAAATTACAAACTGTAACATTGTGATTGTTTGTTGTTGGAATCTGCTAGGGTTTAAAACAACAACAGACACTTCACCTCCACCTCGTCATCTCACCCACCTGTATTAAAACACATGGAGCGTTTGGTGGGGATTTTACACGACAAGATAAGATTTTAGGGAATGACAAAATTTCAGTCTCCAAGAATTATTTTGTATTTTGTTAGAGGAAACACTTTGTTGCTATGCACAAAGTGTGGAGGAAAGTATACCGGCGTATTGCTACTGATTGGCCCTCATCAATGAGTTGTGAAAGGTTCCATCCTAAAACAGAAACGAAGTAGTGAGGAAGTTTAAGTATGCACTGTTTACTTGAAACTAGCAGTTTGAGCCAAAATAATTCCGTAACATCATGAATATCTTTCCTTTAGTAGTGTCATCACTCAGCCTACCTTTGAAAAGAACCTGTTTTGTGTGTAGTGCATCCCCTTTCTAGAAACTCGACGTATGTTCACACTTTTTTCAAGTTTTGATGGTTTTCCTGTGCGTGCGAACATTCCTCAGATCTTTTTGCTGCAGTGTATGTGATATCAGATTTCTGCATATGATGTACCTCAATGTGCATATGATGTGAAACCCAAACCATGTACAGTTCTGTGATTAAATCAGAGTAGATACTCCAGCTGAGAAAGTTGCTCCTCCCTGGGTTTGTAAGACCACAGCTGAAAGACCCCCCCCCTCCCACTCCTCCAGTCACCACACTTCACACTTCACACACACACACACACACACACACACACACACACACACACACACACACCCCCTTGCTAGGCTTGGACAGGGTGGGATATGACTTTATGAGTTGACAGGGAAGGAGTTTTGTCATGTTGTCAGCCATGGAGGGTCCAGATCAATACTGGGTGAGGGGAGGCAGAGAGTGGATGAATTTCCATAATTGCTTTGTTTGTGTGTGTGTGTGTGTGTGTGTGTGTGTGTGTGTGTGTGTGTGTGTGTGTGTGTGTTTTGACTGATGGATTGTGTCCTTTGACAGATGCCCTCATTGATGATGCATTGTGATTGCTATCTGTAAATGTAGATTCAGTTGTTTCTATACCCTCTTCTGTCTGTTGGGGTTTTCCATTGTTTTTGTCTGGCTTTAGGTTTGTCTGCTGTACTGTTGCTAGTTTTATGGAATGTATTTTAGCAAGTTTTTCTGTTTTTGGTTTTCATTTTTAGGTGTTTTGTGGTTGTTTTGGTTGTGTTTTTGATTTTTATTAATTGGATTGGTTAGTTTCAGTGGAATAATACTAGCTAAGCAAGGGCAACTGCGTCTGATATTTCAAATGTCAGTTCATATATGTCTGTTCATTTGAAGTCTGAAGTTGTTTTGCTCCAAAGCTAGGTGACAGATGATGTAAATGATTGTTAAGTTTAAGACAGGTTATGTAAATGATCGAAGTTTTGGGTGATTGTGATCCTTCAAAGGAGCAAATTCTGTGTCATACTCTAGTGTTTGTGCTGTCCAAAATGCTTTTCATTGAACTATTTTTCTGCTTGTTTGGTTTGTTTGTTTGTTTGCTTTTGTTTTGTGAGGACACACAAAAATTTTCACAGTTACGGTCTCTCTCTCTCTCTCTCTCTCTCCCTCCCTCCCTCTCTCTCTCTCTCTCTCTCTCTCTCTCTCTCTCTCTCTTTTTTTTTTTTTTTTTTTTCAAAAGAATATGTTTAGAGAGAGTATTTCTGCAATAACAGAATGTATCTTTAGTTTTGTTAGTCTTTGAATGGGGTTTGCAGTACTGAAAAGGGAAATTTTTTTTTTTAATGACAGAAGAGGGTATGAAAACTACAATTAGAAATGGAAAAAGGTTGCGTCAGACTTTTCGTGTTGTGGGGTCATTTTTTTTAGGTAAATACAAAAAATGTGTCAGGCATTTGTCTCCATGTAAGACATATTGTATTGTAATGTACTGTGCTATATTGGCGTGTATTGAACTGCACAGTATTACTTTGTTCAGCCCTGTAATTACTCAATTTGAACTGCTGGCTCCATGGAGAGTATGTTAATACTTCCAGTTGCACACTTGGTTTCCTTTTACTGTTCAGCATCATTCATAGGTGAGAGAATGACAGAGACAGAGGAAAGAAAAGTGGGTCATTGGGAAAGGAATGTTGTTTATGTGTTGTTAAGTTTGAAGGTTAATGGGTGAGTAAAGCCACAGGTTAACTAGTTGATAATTATCTAATGTTTGTCCTGTGGAGGATCCATGCATCATTCTTGAGGGAAAGGAAAGCCAATGGAATGGAACCGCTAAATAAAGGCTGAAAAAGAGACGGATTTAAGAAACACACACATATGCTTGTGGTTGCATGCACTTGCACACAGACTCCTGCACATATGCGCGCATGCGCACACACACACACGCATGCATGCATGCAATGTGCGCGCGCACACATACACACACACACACACACACACGTATACACACACTCACATACTACACTCGCATCGATGCTTACACACACACACAAACACACACACACAGAGACACACATACAGGCGCGCGTGCGCGCGCACACACACACACACACACACACACACACACACACACACACACACAGATTGGGACAGGGACAGGGGGACAAGGGGGGGGGGGGGGGGGGAGAGAAAGAAAAGGCAGAGGGGGTGTGTTTTGGTATAGAGAAGGTGGGTGGGTGGGAAGGAGCAGGCAAGGGTGGTGTGGAAGGAAGGAAGGAAAGAGGGAGGGGAGGGGGGGAAAAAGTAGGCGGAATAGGGATAGGATCCCCATTCATCACGGTGAAGGGGGATAAGTGTCAGACGGGGAAGGCTGTGGCTCTGGGTCTGGCGGGTGTCTTACTGCCCACCGCCTGCGAAGTTCTGAGGTCTTACTGCCAGTCAAAGGGGATGTGTGACCGCGTTGACTTTGGCTGGCTGTATTGGGAAAAAGAACGTGTGTGTGCTTTGTTTTATCTGTGTTCTTCTCAACATCTTTCTGTCTCTTGATCATTGCCTGACGCCATGCACCGTAGATTTCTTTTTTAGAGCTTCAGAAGAAAAGAAAAAAGACACTCTTATTGTCTTAAGACGCGGCGGTAAAGTTGGAGGGAGGGAGGATGGAGGGTTGTCTTGTGACATTCATCAAAGAAACATGGGGGAAAGAAATGAAGGCGATGGTTGGATGTGAAAGGGGCTAGGGTGGAAGGAAAACACGTGGGCGATCGATGTGAGTCATCTTGAAGATAGGGAAGAGCTTTTGTTTTGATTTGCTTTAACTTATGCCAAACGTGAGAAAGGTGGAAATAGACTGCATCTGATCGGTGATTTTATATCGGTACAACTGGCGCTCTTGCCTACGCCCATAGTCACTTTCCTGAAGGTTGGGTTTTTTTTTTGTTTGTTTGTTTTTTTTTTTTTTTGTTTTTTTTTTGCTGTCCAAACCTCAGCGCCACCTCAGGGGCAGTGTATCCACGCCGCTCATCCCGACACCCCGTCCACAGCCACACCCCCGCCGCAGCCCCGCCGCAGCCCCGGCACCGGCAATCCACAGGGAGCTGTCAATGTCAAGTCGTCAAGAGGCAACCCACCGGAGGAGACACTGCACTGCTGCCGAGTCACCTCGGTGGTGTTCAGTGGCGCCTGTTCTGATCTAACATACGCAGGACACCACCTACTAAGCCCCCTACTGACGACAATAATTGCTTAGTCGCGGAGCCGGCGTGAGTGAGCTCTCCCTCCGGAGGGCGCCACCACGTCCGTCCAACGACAGCCCCCATGGACTCGCCGATACCGGTGACCCCGACGGAACCAAACCAAGGCTACAGACGTGGAGAGGACATCGAAATTGAGATCACCATGAGAGCAGGGTATGAAGGGCCACATAATTTGAGACTTTTTTTTTTTTTTTTAATGCTGATCGATGAGAATGAGGATGGTTAAGATGATGTTACGGATTTCCATTTCGGTCTGAGACTACATGACAGGGCTGTATTCTACGCTTCCTTTCATAATATATCCCGGTGTCAACCCAGGCCCGAGAGATACAGGCACCTGCAGTGTTGGTCAGCAAATTTGAGCAACACTCTCATAAACGCAATCCATTAAGTGGATGAAACTCGACTGTGTGGTCCCAGTCTTCCCAACCGAGTCCGCAGCAACTCAACTCTGGGTAGGAGCCGTCGGGGCAGAAAAAGCCACATGACTTCTGATGGGATTCGAACCCACGACCTCCCAGCCGGGAGTCCGCGACGCTAACCACTTCGCCACGGCGGCTGGTTCCTGAAGTTAATTTCTCTCTCTCTCTCTCTCTCTCTCTCTCTCTCTCTCTCTCTCTCTCTCTCTCTCTCTGTATCAAACACACACACACACACACACACACACACACACACACACACACACACACACACACACACACACACATTCATACGTGCACAAGAGTACACACATATACGTATGCATGGATAAGAATACACACACACACATACACAAATGTGCGCACGCATGCATACGCGCACGCACAGGCGCGTACAAGCCCCAAAACATGCACACAAATGGACACACGTTGGCATAGAAGCAATCTCGCCGCACAGGTCTTGGAGAAAGGGATGGCAGTCACACACACACACACACACACACACACACACACACACACACACACACACACACACACCACACACACACACAGACACAGAGAGAGAGGGGGAGGACTTTTAAGAGAGAAGATGACGAAGGGAGGGCGGAAGGTGGGAAGGGCCTGGAGGTGGAGGAGGGAGGGGGAGATTTAAGTCACCTCTAACAATTATAAGCGCGCGTCACTCAGGTCAGAGAAAAACTAATGGGGCCAGCATGTAACCAGAGGCGCCCTTGCTGTGAATTAGAAAGTTACCTCCACATATTGTGACCCACTCGTACTGAATCTGCAACGTAATATCTCGTCAGAAGTATTGCCGAGATAAGATGAGACAGTCAGTCTCTATGAATTATCTGTTTTAGATGTTTTGTTGAATTGGCGATGGTCTTTTCTGCGTATCCTACACACAGGGTGGCCCATCTAAATTCTGTAAAAAAAAGAAAAAGAAAAAAAAAACAAAAAAAAAAAAAAAAAAAAAAAAAAAAAAGAAAAAAACCAACTTACATGAAACAAAAAGGTACATCAAAAGAACGAAATAGCTCAAAGCAAGAATGAGGCGTCATGAGGTAACTGGCTCACTCTGCAGCGTTACTAAACTGAATCAGCCATATTACATATACACAACAAATCAAAGTGCAAGTAATGCTTATTTTCAATAAATAGAATGAAACGGACAGGTAAATTCTCGACAAACATGTCTTCTTCAGGTTAACAAAACAAACGAAACAAACGAACAAAAAAACAAAATAAAGAAGGGGGAAGTACACATATAACAATTTCCAGTACAAAAATCAGCAATGAAAAAAAAAAAGTCATACAGACTTTTCTCTTCCGTGTTATTTACTAAAATGAACGTGCATCCTTAGTTCATGTATATATGTAATTTGGCATATATATATATATATATATATATATATATATATATATATATATATATATATATATATATAATAAACACATAGGCAGTTTGGAAAGTTATACGCTAGAAAGAGAACATGGGTGCGTCCTTAAGAACGTGTTTGAGGAAATCACAGCCATTTCACCTTTATTTCATTTCATCGTTAGTCCATTTCCTTCTGCTTGAAGATGACTCTTCCAGTATCAGACCAATAGAAGTTAAGTCCATTTCCTTCTGCTTGAAGATGACTCTTCCAGTATCAGACCAATAGAAGTTGATCAAATCTGAGTGAATGTAGACGTGATAACATTAGGAATAGAAAAGGGGTCTGTCGGCTGTTTGGGCAGGAAGGACGAAGCGTTGGGGATAGAGGAGGGTGAAAAAGGAGTGGCTTTCAAGTACAGGAGAAAAAGAGTTCCCTGTGCCGCTCTCGGAAGTAGCCAATGGTTACAGTTCTGATGGGAGAGGGGGAGCGCTAAGACACACAACGCCGTCAGCAAGGTACTATCATGTACCTTGATCAAACCTGCCACTGACAAAGGAAGGCAGCGGAGTGTGAAGAACGTTTTCATCGACAGTGAAAGACGAGCCGACGGCGCTCCCTGACCTAGTAATGCTGTCCACAAGGTGAACATGTGAGAGAGAGGAGGACCGGGGGGGGGGGGGGGGGGGGGGGGGGGGGGGGGGGGGGGGAAGGGGGGGGGGGGGGGCTTGGAGAACTGGATGGATGTACGTGGGGAGAAGAAGTAAAAAAATCGCCGATGCTTTGGAGAATCATGATTGAGAATGCTGTCGTCGTCGTCCTTATTATATCCCTGTGTCATGCCCCCTCCCCTCCCCCTCCCCCTTCTCTCTTTCTTTCTCTGCCAGTCAGTCGCTCTCTCTCTCTCTCTCTCTCTGTCTCTCTCTCTCTCCCCGACCCCCACACCCCCTTTCACACACACGCACACGCGCGCGCGCGCGTGCACACACACACACACACACACGCACGCACGCACACGCACACACACACACACACACACACACACACACACACACACACACATACACAGATCCTTCATCAAGTGTAGTGTAACTATACAGAATAAAAAAAAGCATGCTCTAAAAATCTAAGAGAAAGAAAGCTTTGAATTCAGTGTCAAGACAGATTGATAAGGGAGGGAAGGGGAGGGGGTAGAGGATAAAGGACTTTAAGAGCCTCGTATGACTGAATTCGGATTTGTCTGTGACTACGAGTCATTCAAACTGGCTGTTCTTACTAACGCGGTTTTTCTTACAAACACGGTTTGTTTAGTGGTGACGCTTGTGATAGCAAAGTGATTGGAATGCTGGACTTTATAACAGGCAAAGTGCGGGTTCGAACCCAGCAGCGTGTGGCAGGCAGTAAAGGATGGAACCCTGGTTTGGCGTCTCCCAGGTCACCATTCAATCTATCTTCGTGTGTATGTACGCGCATTGAACATTAATTTCGCATGTTTTAGATCTTGTAATCTGTTCTACCAATCAGATAGCTAAGACCGAAGATAATTGTCGAACAGTTTTCAAGCTGACACAAAACTGTTTGAAAGGGTCCACGCGGATACACCCTTTTTCTTTCAAACTTTGGGGGGGGGGGGGGGGGGGGGGGGGGGGCAAGAAAAGCGAAAAAAAAAAAAAAAAAAAAAAGGTGAGGCGATCGATTTGCCAGCTGGCTCGTTTGTCTGTTAGCATTATGATTCCAGAATGAATCCCCATAAAGAGAAGGACGTCGGGGGTCAGCGAAAACTGTGCCAGTCGGCTTATCTGAAAGTCCGTTCGCAAGCAGCATGATCGTGCATTGCCATCTGTCTGTCGTACTTGAGAGTGGTCGAGAG
>JADBJO010000911.1:445000-450000 GCA_016801955.1 Conus betulinus | reverse complement strand
GGGAGTAGATTACAAGCGGGAAAACATAATTCAGTTTGCTCATTGGTCTGCACACTGACGCGTCCAGCATAAATTACGCGAATTCAAATGAAATGAGAATGGAATTTTGAACGGTTCGCAGTCACTGTTATAAAGCCTAAGGATGTTTGCGTGCTTGATTGATTGATTGATTTTCTCAAGTGTACCGGAAGCATAACAGTCCGAAAGGTTAAAAGAAAAGAAAAAAAAAAAAACTTTTCAAAATTCGCATATGACTAGACGCCTGGGAGACAGGAACAGGAGAGAGAGAGAGAGAGAGAGAGAGAGAGAGAGAGAGAGAGAGAGAGAGAGAGAGAGAGTAGTAGTAGTAACAGCAGCAGTAGAAGTACTAGTAGTGGTAGCAGTTGCTATTACAGTTGTTCGTTGTTGTGAAAATAGTTGAAGCTGTGCTTTTGACTTCAGTAACGTGTTTCACACATAAGCGGTTGGCATTGTTAGATGGTTTCCATAGTTCTGGAGGTTCCCAGCTGTATAGCGGACAAGCTTCTGGGATTTTTTTTTTTAACTTTGTTTTTTCCCACGTATGTTTTTGGTGGAACTTCGGAGTAGATCTAGTTATATAATTCCCGTATTCGCGGTAGATGGTAAATTCTGGATACAGAACAGTTTCAAAACTTAAGGTGTTTTACCATATGGCGTTAGTCAAACTAGTCTCTTTGGCTGGTTATTTCTGGATGTATAATAGTTGTAAAACTAAAGGTGTTTTACCTTATGGCACCAGTGGCACCAGTCAAGCTAAAGATGTTTTGCCTTATAGCACCAGTCAAGCTAGTCTCTTTGTCTACAGACAGATGATCAGTCACCAATTGTTATTACTCAAATGGCCAATCATTAAACATTACCGGCGTTATTGTCCCCATGTAGTGATGATGGTAGCTGTGTACACCATGGCATGAAAAGCTTTCCCATTAGGCAGTATTGTCGGAATAATTCTGTTACCACAGCATTTTCGGTCGTTCGTTGCTGGTTTTCTGGCCTTCTGAGGTGATATCATTATGGCAAAATACGTACGTTTTTGGCGTGGACACTGCAAGGTGCTGACTGCTCAGAAGTCGGATTTAGTTTTTGTCTGAAGTTATTGACGAGAGTTATCGCACTGTTGCCAGGAGTTATGTTTTCATTTTTTTTTGTTGTTATTATTATTATTTTTTTTATCCAAGCGGGTCGTGTTTGTTGGCATTAAAAACAAAAAGATTGTAAACCTGTAATACGGGTTTAAACAAATTGATTCATTTTATAATCAAGGCAGTTCTCTCTCTCTCTCACTCTCTCTCTCGCGCGCGCTCGCGCGTCTCTCTCTCGCTCTCTACTGCTCTCTCTGACCACACCATTTACACACAGTACACACACCACACACATTTTTCCTTTCGGAACAGCCACGAAAATGGTGGTTTCATACATCGCGTCAGAATTAGATTATTGTATTGCTGTTCTCCTTGATGTGCCTACAGCCTCACTCCAAGCCACCACAGCGTGTTCAGAAGTCCGCCGTCTGCCTTGTGTTTGAGACGCCCAAACTACGTCATATCTCAGACTGCTACACAGGCTCAAAATCGAGAGTAGGATTCAGTGCAGATCTGGCTGAGTATGTTACGAGATTATCACACACGAAGCGCCCTGTCTGTCTCTCTCCGACCTCTTCCAAATATGCGTTCCTGAACGTTCTCACCGTTCTTCCTCTCATGACCGAATATACAGAGTGTGTCTCCCATAGCCTAAATAAAATCAGCGCGGTTCTGGGGTATTCTCATTTTCTGCAGCGACACGTACAGAGGGGCTCGCTTTCTTTCATGCCCTTCCTTCTTCATGACTGTCAAGTCGGTGCTTAGACATCTCTGTTCTAACGCCAGTTGCAGAAAACCACCTGAAATACTACTGGAATCATTGCCTGTCACTTGCACACATTCGCTCGTGTTCAGTGAACTGTTCACATGTGTTATGTGCAGTGTGTGTGTGTGTGCGTGTGCGTGTGCGTGTGTGTGTGTGTGTGGTGTGTGTGTGTGTGTGTGTGTGTGTGTTTCCCGTTTGTTGACATTTTATATAGCAACTAAGAGCCGTCGTTTCTAGGATGGGCACTATAGACATTATTCTCGTTATAATTATTATTATTATTATCATTGCTTTTGTTGTTGTTAGACATGCTTATTTCAAGACTGAAATGGACATCTTCCTCTTCCGCCATCTCTTGCCTATCGCCACTCTCCATCCCAATCTCAACCGCTTCCACCTCCTTTCTCCACACTACATACTTTCTGACTCGCCCGCTGATAATAACCATAGTCGACCGCTTCCCCGTTACCTCTCAGATTTGTCTCCTCAGTCTCCCTCTTTCACACACACACGCATACTCGAAGACAAGCGATACACTTTATACACTCTACCTCATCATATACATCCACTGACCCACACAGGGTATCCCTCCCCGCATCTCTCTCTCTCCCCCCTCTCCCTCTCCCTCCCCTCCCCTCTCCCTCTCCCCTCCCCTCTTCTCTCCCGCTGCTATTCTTCCGTCATCTAGCCACCTGTTCCCCACTTCCCTCCCCTTTCTTTTTACGGTTTTACGATCTTGTTTCATCCGGTTTGTAGGGTTGTTCTTTCGTGTTTCCCACACACAAATATGATAGCGATGCAACATGGCTAGTGTCTGGTAACTTCGAGGCGCTGCTGGTTGTAAGCCCTAGGGGTGTTCTGGAGGGTTCAGACATCAGTAACGTCGAGAGATCCGGGCTTTACTCGCCTTTGGAAGCGCTGATGATGCGAGCAGATTCGGACATTCGCAGATTCCAAGCATGCAACAGGCGTTGGCGGTCTGTCGTTTCTTGCATGTTTAAGATGCTTAAATAACTTGATCATCGTGTAGTTCTGTAACTTCAGATACTGATTAGTTCTGTAATTAAACATGAGCAGATCTAGTGTGCAACAATGTGGGCAAATAATGTTGGCTCAAGATGGAAGACTATTCAAGGTGGAATACTTTAATAGATATAAGATACTTTAATTCTTAGGTCTGGTGGTTGGACCTGACAATGTGAAGATCTCAAGGATTTCCAGCATTAAAGTATATCTTCGGATCCGAGGTTTTTGTACATTTAAAAACTAACAACTCAGTAGTTATGCTGCTGCTAAGGTGAGCAGATCGTGTATTTTATTTTGAGAAATAGTAACATCTTCACAGTCGTTACTGTCATTAAGCATAAATTTAATGTCCAGCAGCTCATGTTTCTTGTATGCAGTCACCACGTTAGCTTCCACTTCATTTTCAAAACAGTTTTCAAGGTTTCATTGTCTACATGCGCGAGCGAGCGCGCGAGTATGTGTCTAGCCTATGTGTGTCTGTGTGTGTGCGCACATGTGTGTGTGTGTGTGTGTGTGTGTGTGTGTGTGTGTGAGAGAGAGAGAGAGAGAGAGAGAGAGAGAGAGAGAGAGAGGTGATTTTTGAAAGATCAAACATCTGAGGACTTTTGTTTGCGGGTTAGGAAACGTATCTTGAATCCCTCGTGTTCCCATGCTGATTTTAAAGATCTTTGCTCACATTGCATTATTTATTTTCCCTTCGTCCCCCCTCTGTCTCTCTACCCTTCCCCCATCGCCCCCAAACCCCCCCCCCCAACCCCCCACCCCCCCCCCCCCCCCCCCCCCCCCCCCCCCCCCCCTTCCGACAGTCTTTCTGGTTGTTTGCCACCCCAAATTCTCTATTTCACTCACACCATCCATTATTGATTGTGAAACATCTGTTCATATCAGATTCAGTCGTTTGGGAAGTTGTGGCTCAAAGTTGGGTGATCAGTTTATGTGATATAGAGTGATCGGTTACAAAGAGCGAGAACGGAACAGTTGAATTCACTGTAACGATAGATTGGTCATACCTCATTCACCTGGCATGCGTGTGTGCATGCTCACACCCAAGCTCTCTCCCTCCCCTCCCTCATCTCTCTCTCTCCCCCCCACCCCTCCACCCCCCATTGCCTTTTCCCGTCTTGTCTGTTTTAGAATTTTTTTTTGTTTTTCACGCAGAGAGATCGTCGTAACTTTTGCATTTTGATGATTTAAAAGAACTTCAGATGTGATGTTTTGTAGATTTTATCTTTTTTCTTACATTGTGCACGAGTCAGGAATGTAGTTCCGAGTCCACGTGTCTGGAGATCTTGCAAGAATGCTTGTGACGAAGTAACCATCACCAAACCATCCTCATCCCCTTATCACCACCCCCTCCCACCCTCTCACTCCTGTAACCCCTTTCCCACCTCTTCAGCACTCTCTGTCTGTTCTGCTCTCTGTATGTGCGTATACACACACACATATATATATATATAGAATTATAAACAAATATTGAATTATAAACAAAGCTTGCTCTTATGTCTCAGATTGTAGAAATAGGGGTGGGGGGGGGGGGGGGGTGGTAAGCCTTCATATCTGCAGTGGTAGATGATTCTGCCTAACCGACAGTATGTGCTTGAGTGGGTGAATGGGGAATAAATAAATGCTTCTCAAAATGAACCTTCAGCAAGCTTATAGTCTCCAAAAGAGGAGACCATCTCTAATGGGGAGAAAGCTCACTAACATATAACTCCTGGTCAGATACCGGTATTTCGAAACCTGATTGTTTCTCTTCAGTGTCCGCGGAAAGTGGTAATTTAACTCCTCTGCCTTTTCGGTTTTAAGAAGAATGTTATACCAGAAAAAGGCTGGTGTGCAATACCAAAGTATGTTTGTTGAGTTTTTTCAAAAAACTAACTAAAGGTGCCACCTAAGAAGCAAAAGAAAATCATGAAAGAGCAAAACAAGCTACATTTTCTTGTGAAAAGTAGAAAATATAAAAAGATAACCTCTTAAGACACAAGTGCTGAGGGCCAGTTCTTGGAATGAATCCGCAAGGGACTAAATTACAATGAAACAATAAATTCCAAGGATAAGTACCGAGTACCGTTCCAGCAACTTACAGAGCAGCTAGGTGTTGCAAT